>JBBPUD010000512.1:0-17103 GCA_038094475.1 Phylloporus aff. rhodophaeus
AAGGCTGTCCATCAAGATCAAGGAACAAGGAAGTGAAACAAATGATGAAGGCGAAGCACATAGCCAAGGGGCTATGTGTATAGATACATCGTATCTAGTCCGACAACGAGCAAAGTGTGCTCGAAGCATTCCAGACAGACTAGCGGAGCGGCAAGATAAGCGATGCGCGAGGAAACAAGAAAGACGCCAGGATAGAGTAAGGAAATTGTAACACTTTGGAAGTGCACATGATGAGGCCTTGGGGGTAGTGTGACAGGGAGCAATAGGAGTCAGGGTGGGGTCTGTGGTTCTTGGGAGTCCGCTCAGCAAAGCACAAGCAGAGGGGCCGGTAAGGGACTGCCCATCCTGCCATCCAGACTTGTGGGGGTGTGGGGCCATTGTGTTAGAGGGCATGCAGTACCACCAGCATCAGCAAATCCTGATGTGACTGTACTGTCCAGTACTGGACAGTGCCATAGTGCTCATAGTGAGGGTCTATATGGACAGTACTGTCATAGTGCTATTATAGTAGTCATAGTTTGTCATAGTTTGTCAGTTTGTCATAGTATCATAGTGTCATAGTGCCATAGTCTACTCATAGTGTTTCATAGTGTGCCATAGTGCCATAGTGCCATAGTGCCATAGTGCCATGGTTATTCATACTAATCAGCAATCTGACTCTCCTAGTGTCACCCTTGGCAGCACTTTCAAGAGGTTCCCATGGCCTTTAAGGGTTTTTTTTTTTGGAGAGATGAAATGTTACGATTCATCTATCAAGACATGAGAGAGACCTGGGTGGGCGGTTTATTCTTTTCCTTATCATTTGTTGTCATGTTGCTTTACTGGCATTTCACCTGATTGAACTATTGTTTACTTGAACAGTTGTTTCGTTGACAGCCATCAAAGGCTGTGTTTCCCTTGTTCTCGTTTTGATCTTCGTTTCTTGACCTATTCTCAACGACCAATCATATAATTCCTATCACATCGTACCACTTCCTTTTCTTAGCGCTGCTGCGCATTCCACCTACTATATAAATCGTCGTCTTGAATACTTGCACCCTAAGCTAGATCTTACCTTTATATCAATTAACTCTCTTGACTCCAAACTCTCGGGCTACTAGCTTCGCCCACCAATTCTGCTTGGTCCATACCTCGCAGCAACTAAGTCTTAGGACTTCACCGAACCTTGACCAAGCTACCAAAGGTCTACGTTAAGGCCCTACCTGGGACTAAGCGTAACAAAAGATCTAGCTTCCTCTTGAACGACTACTATCTAGTAGTCACGACTATTGCCCATCATTTTGTGGCAAAACCCCTACCAGAATCCCCAGAACCCTGCTCGACCCCAAATCTCCCAACCAGCACTTCCTCCCCCTTCCCCCGCTCCTATTCCCCCCACTCGAACCCCATCCCCTCTCACCATGAGCAGTACCACCGCTTCGAAAGAACTACGCCTTGGCGTACCCTCAGACTATGACGGAAAGGAAGAAACCTTCACCGGCTGGCTTAATTCCGCACAGATCTACCTACTCATCAACACCGCTACTTACGACTCTGATGAGAAGCGTATTGCGTTCATCCTCTCATTCATGAAAAAGGGCGCTGCTGAAGCCTGGGCCACCGCCTTCACTTCCAAAGTCATCACTTCCAAAATGTTTGGAAGCTACGACGATTTTATCAAGAACCTTGAAAAAAGCTTCCTGACCACCGACCAACCGGGACAAGCTCTTACCAAGATGCAAAACTTAACCCAGAAAGGAGACGACGTTACCTCCTATATATCTCAATTCAAGATTGCCGCAGCTCGGAGTCTTGTCACAGACGAAACGGTCCTCTGCAGACTTTTCGCAGAAGGACTTCACCCTACTCTCACCCGACAGATTTACCACTCTGGAACCAAACCGACCACCATAAAAGATTGGTATACGAAGGCAGAAGAATTCCAAGCATATTGAGACCATTTTGACCAACTCTCCTCTCGTCACCCCGCCTCGAAGAAGCGAACTCCCTTTCCCCCTACCCATACCTACCTCCCTGGAACTTCTCATTCCAAAGACCCCAACACCATGGACGTTGATCGTGTCCGCCTCTCTCGAGAACAACAAGAGGAGTACCGACACAAGGGACTTTGCTTCACTTGTGGGAAAAGAGGACTCATGAGAGACTGTCCAAATCATGGACAGACCAATCAAACTAGGGACGATAGAAGGGTGAGGGAGAATACTAAGCCAAAGGAGGAAAAGAAAGTCAGGGAGATGACTGAGGATGACGAACTCCCCAAGCTCGAGGAGATAAAGGACGAGGACGAAGAACCCTATGTATCTCGTCTCCAGAAGGCACTTGAAAAGGATTTTTGAAAGGAGGGCCTCACTTGACGCAAGGACCCTCCACCTCGACACAATGTTCACCTGTAATCGTAGCAAATAGTGAATCAAGAACTCTTCTTGCACCCGCTTCGCTCATCTGCCCAAATCGAACATTGAAAGTCGTTGACACCTCCGTCCTCCTAGACTCTGGAGCAGACATCTCATGCATAGATTGGGACTTCGTCCACAAACACCGAATTCCCCTTGAAAAACTGAACTCTCCCTTCATCGTACGAAACACCGACCAGATCCAAAACAGTAAAGGACCCATCAAATTTGGAGTCACCCTCTATGTCCACCTAGCAACAGTGACACAAAAGGTGTTCTTCTACGTGATGCATCTTGGGCGAGAAAATGCTATTCTCAGCATGCCTTGGTTCCAAAAGGCAAACCCCATGATTGATTGGAAGAAGAAGAAAATAAACATTGATCAGAGCAAAGACAAGTCTACGAATTTGTATTTCGCTCACGTTTCCTCAATCGGGCAAAACCTGGAAAAGAGAACCCCGAAAACATCATCAACCAAACCCCAGAAGGAACCTGTTGAAGGAATAGACCCCTTTAGTGGGAAAGAAACACCAGATGGATACCTCCGAAGGGCATACTCCACTTACGCTCTCCAACAAATTCAGAAGTCCGCCTCCCACTTCTTCCCCACCTCGACCATGGCCAAGAAACTAGAACGTACCATCGGAAAGACTACTATGTCTACCCAACTGGCCATGGACGAGACAAAGAAGAAAACCAAACTACCTGAGGAGTACCAGGAATTTGCCTCCATTTTCCAAAAGGAGTCCACCGATCATCTCCCTCCATCACGACCATACGACCACCCTATCAATCTCAAAGACTCCTTCACCCCAAAGATCACAAAGATCTATCCCTTATCCCCTGATGAAAAGAAGGCGACAGAAGATTTCATTGAGGAAAATTTAGTGGCAGGGAAGATTAGACCTTCGACCTCCCCACAGGCATCTTCTTTCTTCTTTGTCAAAAAGAAGGACGGAGGACTCCGACCCTGCCAAGACTACCGATACCTCAATGAACATACGATCTGTGATGCATACCCACTTCCCCTGATCTCTGACCTCATGGACAAACTGAAGGACGCTAAAGTCTTCACTAAGTTTGACGTCCGGTGGGGATACAACAATGTCCAAATAAAGGATGGAGATCAATGGAAGGCCGCCTTCATCACTCACAAAGGACTCTTCGAACCAATGGTCATGTTCTTTGGCATGACCAACTCCCCTCCTACATTTCAACGATTCATGAACGACTCCTTCCATGATCTCATCGCGGAAGGATGGCTGGTCATCTACATGGACGATCTTCTTATCTTTTCCCCGGATGAACAAACCCACATCGAACGAACCAAAAGGGTTCTCCAACGAATGAAGGAGTTGGATCTGTACCTCAAGTTGGAGAAATGCCGATTCAATGTCAAAGAGGTGGACTATCTAGGCATGATCATTCGACCAGGACAGATTGCCATGGATCCCACAAAACTCAAAGGAATTGACGAATGGCCAACACCAACCAAAGTCAAAGATATTCGGTCATTCCTAGGATTCGCCAACTTCTACAGACGATTTATTCCTCATTACTCTGATATCGCACGACCACTTCTTGACCTCACAAAGAAGGATGCCCCCTGGACGTGGACAGACGCATGCGCTAAAGCCTTTAACAACCTCAAGACGATCTTTACATCAGAACCTGTCCTTGCATTCCCAGACATCTCCCGACCCTTCGCAATAGCCACCGACGCATCCAAGCACGCTTCTGGAGGTGTACTACTCCAACAAGATGGGAACGGTGACTGGCACCCCTGTGGCTATCTATCACAAACATTTGGACAAGCTGAACGCAACTATGCCATCTATGACCGAGAGCTTTTAGCAGTCATTCGTGCCCTACAAGCATGGAGACATTACCTCCTAGGATCCCCCTTCCCAGTACAGGTGTGGACAGACCACAAAAACCTCACCTACTTCCGTCAACCCCAGAAGTTGAACCGCCGCTAAGCTCGTTGGATGCTTGATCTCGCGGACTTTGATCTCCACATCGACCATGTCCCAGGGAAGGCACTTGTAGCACCGGATGCACTATCCCGCCGACCAGACCTATTACCTTCCACTGATGATGATAACGACGACATCACTCTTCTCCCCACTCACTTATTTGTACGCTCCATTGACACCACATTCCACGACCGCCTCCGTGCCTCCTCCTCATCTGATCCACTCATATTGGACACGCTACAAGCAATGGAAGGACTTCCCTCCAAATTCCAATCCTGACTCTCTGATTGGCAGTTTACTGACGGTATATTGCTATATCAAGGATGGGTTTACATTCCTCCTGAAGGGACGCTACGAAAAGACGTCATTGCCCAACATCATGATCATCCGTCGGCCGGACACCCAGGAAACCTCAAAACATGACAACTTGTTACCCGAGAATACTGGTGGCCTGGCCTTGCCACCATGGTGCGCAAATACGTGACCGGATGCGCCATGTGTCAACAGAACAAATCCAATACTCACACTACCCGACCACCACCGACTCCCATTTCCTCTTCCTCCTCCCGACCCTTCCAACAGATCTCGTGTGATTTGATCACCGACCTCCCTATCTCCGCCAGCTTTGATTCTCTTTTGGTCGTGGTCGACCATGGACTTACTAAGGGGGTAATTCTATGCCCCACTAAGAAAACCATCACGGCAGAAGGCGTTGCCCTTCTCTTTTACAAAAAAGTATTCAAACGATTTGGACTTTACGACAAAATCATCTCTGATCGCGGTCCCCAATTCGCCTCTCAATTTGCCAAAGAACTAGGACAACTTCTCAAATATGACATTTCCCTCTCCACTGCATACCATCCTCAAACGGATGGAGAAACGGAACATGTCAACCAGGAAGTCGAGACCTACCTCCGCATCTATTGCGGAAACCAACCTGCCACATGGAGCGAACATATTGACATGGCAGAATTCACACACAATCACCACCCTTATTCTGTCACCTCACAATCCCCATTCTACTTAATGATGGGATATGAACCCCGATGTATCCCCACCATCCTAGCTGAATCAAACATACCAAAGGTGGAAGATCAGATCAAAATCCTATCCGCAGCCAGGGACGAGGCACTAGCAGCACATGCCCTAGCACAGCAAGTGATGAAATCACGAACCAAAGGGACCTTTACCCCATTTAGGAAAGGAGACAAAGTTTGGCTTGAGGCACGAAACCTCCAACGATCCATCCCCAATCCCAAATTTGCTCCAAAGCAAGAAGGCCCTTTTACCATCACTGATGTGCTATCCCCCATCACCTACAAGTTACGACTCCCGAAAACCTGGAAAATTCACAACACATTCCACGCATCTCTCTTATCCCCATATCATGAAAACCATGTACATGGCCCAAACTTTCCCATGCCACCTGACTTAATCTCCGGTGAGGAACAATACAAAGTTGAGGCAGTCCTGAGGCACAGGGGATCTCCAAGACGACGAGAATTCTTGATCAAATGGAAAGGCTATCCATCATCTGACAACTCATGGGAACCGGAACGTAACCTGGGAAATGCCAAGGACATCCTCAACGATTATAAACAGGTACATCCCAGTACATTCCCTCCATCAGAATTCATCTCCACTCGATTTCTCTCCATTGCATTTCGACTTTGCAAAAATGGTCTACACTCCCATTCCCGCCTCCGCTCCTGGAACCCCACAGGTGCCCAACGCTGCTCACAAACGAGGACCTGACCTTGACGACCAAGACCTTTGAGTTGTCGTCATGTTCCTAGAAGATTCCCATCTCTCCTCTTGTATCAACGCCCTTGTCGAAAAGAATTCTATCTTAGATGGACTTATCCGCACGTACTACCAAAATGCCTGTCTCTCACTCATCACTCCTGTCATAGAAAACATGGTCAAAGCCCCAGCTGCGTTAGGGGGAATGCTCTGTGATATCTATGAGGAACAACGAAAAGGAATCCTTGTAGTGCTACACGAGGCTGGTATCAACGATCTGATCGTAGCCGCTAATTTCCATCATCTCCAACGACTTCACTTCCATACCCCCAACCAATTCTCTGAATCCGAGCAGCTTGCTCACGTCTGCCTCACCACCTGTCCCTTTGGCCCCATTCCTCTTGACCACCCCATGAACGACCGCGCTTGCATCGTCTGTCATCGGATCGGACATAGCTACCAGGGAAGATGTCCATTTTCTGATTGTTCCTACTGCAACTATGTCAAGGACATCGGATCTTGACGCTACGACCCTGACTTGCCCTTTTGGGTACCGATCCCTATCATACCCAACCCAGACACGCAGCTTCGTCACGTTTGAGTTAACTGGCAAGGATTGTTATCCAATCCTAGATCCATCTCCCCCACCAATACCTCCTCAGTTGACCTTACCACCACTTTCATCGATACTCCAGCATCTTCCGTCGTCATTTCTCCGCAGTCCCTCCCTGTTCAAGTTATTGAACTAGAAATTGATCTCACCAATGTGGAGAGAGGGCCTACTTTAATTGATCACACCGACGACAACTTGGCAGACGACGATAATGCCGGGAGTGAAACTGGAGCATCAGTCCGTGACTAACCACAATTGGGCCCGTCTGGTCTGAGGAAGTATGGAGACTTCTTGCGTACTAAGGGGGTAATGTTATGATTCGTCTATCAGGACATGCGAGAGACATGGGTCGGCGGTTTATTCTTTTCTTTATCATTCGTTGCCATGTTGCTCTATTGGTGTTTTACTTGATCGGACTATTGTTTACTTGAACAGTTGTTTCGTTGGCAGCCATCAGACGGCTGTGTTTCCCTTGTTCTTGTTCTGATTTCCGTTCCTTGATCTATTCTCAACGACCAATCATCTAATTCCTCATACATCACACCATTTCCTTTTCCTAGCGCTGCTGCGCATTCCATTTAGTATATAAACCGTCGTCTCAAATACTTGTACTCTAAGCTAGATCTTACCTTTACATCAATCAACTTTCTTGACTCAGAACTCTTGGGCTACTAGCTTCGCCCATCGACTCTGCTTTGTCCATACATCGCAGTGACTAAAGTCTTCGGACTTCCTGAACTTCGGACAAGCTACCAAAGGTCTACGTTAAGGCCCTACCCGGGACTAAGCATAACATGTCCCAATGTTGGGCTATTTTGGACAAATGGGTCAATATTGAACAAACAAGATCAAACACTTGCAGGGTCAAAGATAGTACTTGCTCTTGGCATTCTAACACTGCTTAGGTCATGTGATTTGGTTGCCATGGCACTGAGATATAGCCATTTTAAAATGACATGTCATTGGGATACTTATTTGAGCATCATGCTGTCATTCATAATTTGGTAAATAACATAAGACTTTGACAACTTCTGATGGATGCTATGCCTTGACCCTGGTTACTTATGTAAATCTGGGATATATAAAGAGGATGTGCTATTCAGCTACTTCATTATCACCATGAAATCCATTTCTACCTCTACTAAAGCCAATATCCTCTTCCTCACTGAATCTGGCCTCTCTATTCATCAGATTTCCTCTCAGACTGGCCTAGGAAAGTCTACTGTGGCCAGGGTCATCAAGGAATTCCTTCTAGATAAGGAAAACATCAAGCTAGGATGTCCTTCTAAGCTTTCCCCTACTGATAGAAGAAGAATTGTCTCTAGTATTACTACTGGGAAGGCTGAAAATGCTGTCCAGGCCACCCATCTCATCAATTCTGCCCTTCCTTCCCCAATCTCCTCCCAGACTGTTTGCAATGTGCTCAAGTCTGCTTCTCTCAAGGCTGTGGTTAAGAAAAAAAAGCCTTACTTGTTCCTCAAGCATAGAAAACAAAGGCTTACTTTTGATCTCAAGTACCAAAACTAGACTGTGGAGGACTGGACTAGGGTCATTTGGTCAGATGAGACCAAGATCAACAGGATTGGATCAGATAGGAGGAAATATGTGTGGAAAGTGGCAGGTGAGCCTTTGCAGGATAAGGAGGTTCAAGGAACAGTGAAGTTTGGAGGAGGTTCTTTGATGGTTTGGGGATGTATGGGTTGGAATGGTGTGGGGATTCTGGCAGAGGTGGAGGGTAAAATGAATGCTGAGCAATATATCTCCATTTTGGAGGACAATCCGCTTCCTAGCATAGAGAGTTCTGGCATTCCTAAGGAGAGCATTATCTTTTAGCAGGATAATGATCCCCAAGCACTTCTCAAAAAGAGCTCAGGATTGGCTTGACTCCCATGGGATCAATCTTTTGGATTGGCCAGCTCAGTCTCCATACCTTAGCCCTATTGAGCATCTCTGGCAAATCTTGAAAAAAAAGCTCAATAGCTATCCAAGACCATCAAGAGGAGTATGGGAGCTTTAGAAGAGAATTATGGTGGAGTGGGGGAAGATTGAGGTTGAGGAGTGTCAAAGATTGATTGAAAGCATGCCTAGAAGGATAGAGGCAGTGATCAAGGCCAGAGGGGGACACACTAAATACTAAAAGTCTAGATCTGAAATGATATTCAAATAAGTGTCCCAATGACATGTTATCTTAAAATGGCTATATCTTAGTGCCATGGCAACCAAATCACATGACCTAAGTGGTGTTAGAATGTCAAGAGCAAGTACTATCTTTGACCCTGCAAGTGTTTTATCTTGTTTGTTCAATATCTTTGGCAATTGACCCATTTGTCCAAAATAGCCCAACATTGGGACACTTTTTTGAGCCACTGTATGTATCCCTTTCTGGTCAATCAACTGCCACATGTGGTTAAGGTGGTCATGATCCAAGACAACATATGATGATATGAAGGAGCTCATGATAACACTTCATGACACTTCTGTCTACAGTAAGACAAATCTGCATATTTCAATCCAATGTGTCCATGTACATGATACTCCTCATTCTTATCCTACAACTAGATTGAAGGTTTCACTGCTTGACATGCTTGGCTGTAGAATTTTCAATCTAAATCCATGAACAAAAGTTTCATTTATTTGACTTACAGATGATGTGCTCAGAAACCAGATCTAGAATGAGTTGGCACATTTTCTCCTTCTCCTCCTTCTCTGGCTTGTACTGAGGGTAGAATTCAGTAAGTCCCTGTGAAACCTTTTTAGATAACCCAGATAACTTGTATTGCATTGCTGCCATTGCAATTGGATCCTGGATCTTTTGCTGATGAAGAAAGAAGGAGTGTTCCATGGTCAAGACACAACCTATGGATATTAGTTACTTTGAGATGTTTATATTCTGTAAAATTTACCAATGCCAGACTTGAGAGCCTGCTTCCATGCACTAAAAGGAAGGATCTATGTAATGTCAGAGAGAAAGTAGATATACAAAAATGATATATTACTGATTTTGAAGTGACTGGTTTCAAGGCTTGAGATGGACTCTCCTTAGTCTTTTGACCCTATAAAAAAAGTTTCCAAGACAAGAAAAGCATGATAAATAAACTACATACCCCTGAACATTCAGTAGTCTATATAAATTTCACTTAATAGTTGTTAACATGGAATAATCAGAAAACATACATTCTATAATGTATAAAAAGATAAACAGCAATAAAGCTAGAATAAGATCTTACCTCCTAATAATTGAAGATAACAAAAGTATTGAATAAAAGACTAATGAAGGCTTACATCCTAAAGCATTAAATTAATAACTGAAAAAACTAATCAGGGGACAACATATACCAACTATAAATGATATGAAATTCATGCTACTTTAGCATAATATATATAGAGGGAAAAAAACCATACATCCTATATGATATTAAGATTTTTACAAAATGAAATTAAATGTAAACCTACATGCTAGGGAATGTAAATAAAATATGTCCTGACTTTTATATAGAGCACATACCAGCTATAATTTAGATATGTTGGATTTTGTAACTAGATAATAGCAAATAGATGCTTACAGGCTAAGTGTATATAATAAATTAGCTATATATAAAAAAAAAGAGAATACCTACAATCTATAGGTACAAAAGATCAAGCATCAGGATTATAATTTTAAATGTTCTGAATTTCCTAATTATAATCAGACCACTTACTCCCTATGGATAAAAGAGTATGAGAGGAAGGAATCAGCACTATCCTGAGTTCCCTAATCACAATCAGGACACTTACAGGCTATGGATGAGAGAGCATGAGAGGGAGAGATCAGCACTGTCCTGAGTCCCCTGATCGCAATCAGGCCACTTACATACTATGGATGAGAAAGCATGAGAGGGAGAGATCAGCATTGTCCTGAGTCCCCTGATCACAGTCAGTTCACTTACTCCCTATGGATAAGAGAGCATGAGAAGGAGAGATCAGCACTATCCTGAGTCCCTGATCACAGTCAGTCCACTTACTCCCTATGGATAAGAGAGCATGAGAGGGAGAGATCAGCACTGTCCTGAGTCTCCTGATCACAGTCAGTCCACTTACTCTCTATGAATGAGAGAGCATGAGAGGAAGAGATCAGCACTGTCCTGAGTCTCCTGATCACAGTCAGTCCACTTACATACTATGGATGAGAGAGCATGAGAGGGAGAGATCAGCACTGTCCTGACTCTGCTGATCACAATCAGGCCACTTACTTCCTATGGATGAGAGAGCATAAGAGGGAGAGATCAGCACTGTCCTGAGTCCCCTGATCACAATCAGGCCACTTACTTCCTATAGATAGGAGAGCATGAGAGAGAAAGATTAGGACTGTCCTGACTCTGCTGATCACAATCAGGCCACCTACCCACTATGGATGAGAGAGTATGAGAGGGAGAGATCAGCACTGTCCTGAGTCCCATGATCACAATTGGGCCACTTACATACTGTGGATGAGAGAGCATGAGAGGGAGAGATCAACACTATCCTGAATACCCTGATCACAATCAGGCCACTTACAAGCTATGGATGAGAGTGCACAAGAGGAAGAGATCAGCACTGTTCTGACCCCCCTGATCACAATCAGGCCACTTACTCCCTATGAATGAGAGAGCAAGAGAGGAAGATCAGCACTATCTTGAATTCCCTGATCACAATCAGACCACTTACTCCCTATGAATTGAACAACAACTATAATGTATATCACTAAATCTTCAATGGAATACTTTACCTCTAAATGTGGAAACCAAGACCCTATGGAGTTATATAGCATTTTTTGCTCATCTTGAGTGAGTGGCCATGTGGTACCATATTTGCCAGCAACAAATGGTAGCAGTGCTCTATAAACAACTCCATGTTAGTCCTCATCATCCATCAAATCTCCTGTCTAATTGCTTTTACCACACCTGTTCACACAGTACTCAATGCAGAGTAGCATGCTAGAATGTTGAGTACTGATCAGTAACATCACCATGGCTTCTTCATTCAATGCTCCTGCAGTTTTCTCTATGAGAACATCACATCCTTTGTCAGATCTGTGCATGTCTATATATAAATCAATCAATCAACCTGCAAGAGATCAACCACCATACTTACCCTCCAGATTGACACAATCCTTTGGAGGATACTTTCGTGTTTTCAATCTTTCCCATCCAGTACTATCTCTCACCAGTTCATTTTTGTAGCCTTGAACCCTCACAAACTGCTCTGTGGGTCCCAATTTCCTTTCCTCAGGCTTGAGTTTTCGAATGGCAGGAGCCAATAATGCATCACATTTTGTGAATAGGACCACAATGGGGACTGTAGCTCAAATGAGGTTGAATGGTGAAGCACGGCAACGTAAAATATACCGTTTCCTGTGTCGCACTCGTCGAAAAACTTTTCCTCTGCAGCCAACACCTGGCGGTGGTACTGGTCCATCGGAATGCAGTACCTATTCAAAAGTAAATTATCTTCAGTGAGCTATGAGTACTGTTATGTATATTTACCATATAGCGTGGATCCGTTTTTTGAGGATAGTGGACTTGGCGCGTTCGGTAACAAAGTCCTTCATCAGGTTAAACTCTTCAACACCGCCGGCCTCGAATCCGCGTGAGTCATGAAAGACAAAGCCTGGGTTACTCTTGAAGACCATCTCGTTTTCAATGTTGTGGATACCACGCTAAAAACACACCAGCTAAGCACGAACAGAGGAGCCGTGGCGACAATCAGTACTTACCCCCGCAGATTCCTCGATCTGCGTATGATCAACCTGATCGAAAGCTGTCAGGACATTTGCAGACAGACATCAGAATGAAACCCGTACTTTGTTCCCCTTATCGTCATAGATCTCTGGGTCTTCGGTAGAGTTGCAGATTCGCTTGAGAATGGTTGTTTTACCCGCGTTGGCCCGGCCAATGACGAGAATTCTGAACCGCCCAAATCTTTTTCTGAGGTTTTCGATCTCCATAGTAGCTGAGGGTTGCAAGTAACGCTGAGCTGTGAACGCTGCAATGGTTGTTTGCTGGCACCCAACTTGAACTGGCGAAAACACATGTCAACAACCGAAATCGCTGATCGAGTTATACCACCGTAGTTATAACCATGAATCAAACTACTACACCTTGTATACAACCACAATTTATCCCTATCGACCATGCATGCATAAATTCGCAAATCGACACCACGCCGAAATCCTTGCCGACGGTCTCACTAAACACCATCCATCGCATCTACCTGCAACAACACACGTGCCGTGCACCTAAGGCTTGCTTTCAGTATATTGTTGCCTGTTTGTGCATGAGACGAATTGGAGCGGGATGTGGTCAGAAATCGGCAACATAGGGTACATACTAGAGAAATGGCCAGCCATTCAATATGTCCTACAAAGTCCCAAGTGGCCGAGCGTACAGTTCATGGGCCTATAGATCTTCTCACACCCTGTCATTTCTACATAAGCTATTTCGAGAAAATCTTCTTACCGGAGTAATCCCAAGGCGTGCCAGGTCGTGGGATACAGTCGCATGAGTGTTTTTGGCATCAGATGCACCCATCACGATCGCCCCACCACCCCTGCGGGCAGAATTTGGATGAGAAAAACTAGGTGGGACACTAGGACCTCAAGCACTCGCCTGAACCTGCCCCGATCCCACATACAATAAACCTCGTCCCACAGCCCAGGTTGGGCGAACAATCCGTCCATCCGTTTCTGGAAATAGACCTGCTCAATCGGATCAAAAACGCCTTGTGTCCCCCTCTGACATTACATCTGCGTATTGAGACTGGACGAGGTCAGAGCCCACATGATAAGCCACGCAGTTCAATATCCGCAGGAGGGTGCAATATGAATATGAAACGGAACGATAATCACCACGCACAACCCGCGAATGACATGCCGACATTAAGCGAGCACCTAGCGGCACTAGCAACAGACCCACCTTGTCCGTATATCAAGAGAGCTGCAAGCTGAAGAAGTAGACGCTGTGCGGGACGGCGTGCGCTAACAAAGATGGATGTGTACATCAATTGAGCGGATCAGAGGGGAGATGAAATGTTTTGGGCAGGAACTTCCATTGCATCAAGGGACCGATGGGTACGATAGGGAAGGTGCGGAGAACAGAAGGTTTGGAGTGGGAACTCTGCACGTTCGATCTCGTTGTAAGTAAGCTGACAGCGGAAGCAGGTTTAGCAGCAAGTTTCATTCGGTGTTTGGATTTGGGATACGACCAGCAACCTCAGCAAGTTCGACGTCTGAGCGTCCAACCGTTGCTAGCTTTCCATTTCCTGGAGGGAAAGTAGACCACGAGAGGTAGTGCCCACCGAGGGACTGAGCCCATCCACCGCGAAGATGAATCTATCATCGTCTGGCAAGCTGATGATAAAAGAGGAACGGCACTGGGTTCAGCGTGTGGCCACCCTTGCGAGCGCAGAAGGTGTGGTAACATGAACGAGCACAAGACGGACGAGCACGTGAATTTGTGGACCGGAACATTCGACATCATATGTGTTTTTATGCCCGATATCCAGACAACAGTGACATGCACATTCCTGCGGCATCTTGGACGCTATTCGCTTCTCATCGCCTTTGCTTTGCCTTTGCTTTGGACCTCCTGTTCTGCTTCATCGATGTCCTCGACCATGAGCCACCCGGGGTGTATGACGGTGACCCGTCGATGTTGAGCATGTCGTCGTCGTGTTGGAGTGTTGGTCAGGTCAAAGGCCGCGCTCAAGAACGGGTGCGTGAATATGTTGGCCGTGTTTAGTCCTAGTGGTGATTTGGGAACCTTGTGCGGGCACTGCAAGGGTTTTGGAACCGCACACCATCGTCTGGGGACGATCTTAATGGGCTAGCGTGGGGTCAATCAGATGGATGGGGTGATGGGTGAAATCTCACCGTCCATTGCTACTCTGTTCTCCGTCGTGTCCTTATCGAGACCCAGACGAGGGCTCTACCTCCTACGCGCCAGTTTCCCTTCCATGTGTCTTTATCAATCTCAAACTCGTTCACTCTGCAGGCGCAGACACGCCTAGATGTCCTTTCTGTACTTGTCGAGAAAACTCGCCAGTAATGAAGCCCCAGACGAGATGTTAGAGGTGAGCAGGATTGGCGTTACTCGGAGTTCTCGTGTGCGACGGCGAGTCATTCTTCCAGCTGCCATACGCGGTGTTCAACTGGTAGCAACGGTATAGGTAGTATGTCGTAGACGATGTGAGCAAAGTGAGGATTCCTGGCCAAAGCTTTGGTTGTGGAGTTGCATTGGAAGGTCAACGGTTAGGGTGTTGGACGGATCTGGTACAAGTTAGGGTGAGGGTCCATCAACACATTTATTTTCCTTTTTGACACAAACTTTGTCAATTCAAGGACTACCGAGAATAAGAGAAAGACATAACCTCACAGGTTGAAATCAAGGAAACCGTCGCTTGTGGTGCGAAAGTCAACAGAGGCCATCCCCAAGAAATCCAACATAACCCGCTCGCACAGGCTTGGCTGCACACGCGCAAAAAGTGTGTCATCCTGGATAATTGGAGACCGGGGCAAGGATGCATCCGCACCGTATTCCTTGTGTACGACATTTCTGACGAGACTTAGTACTGACATCGTTCTCCGAGGTATGTTTCTTCGTCTCATAGGTACGACCCTTACCAACGTTGCACCACATAGCATCGAATCCCCTTCCCATTGTTCAGCTTGCGCACAGTCTCAATCGCGTCTTGTGCAAGTCAGTGAAGTTTATTTCCTTAGTTTCTTTGGCCTGGCTATCATCCCCAAACATGTGATCCCCCGCCAGCCCAGATGTATACTGGCTGAGAGATCCTTGTTTTACGCCTGGATAGAACCTATACCCGCAGTCATTGATTTCGCGATGGACAATGCATGTGGCGTTTTTTTAAGTCTTCTCTCGTTCGCTCCTTGTCCCCGCGTTTGATGGTGTATGAACTCATACAGACATCTTTGGAAATTTACCAAGCAGTACAAACGACCATTTGCAGGACCGACGTCTTCATTGACAGGTCTCCTGACCCATTGTTAACGCTTATCGCCAGTTCGAGGGAATTGACTCTGCATCAACCAAGGGCCAGTTCTACTAAAAGGGGAGATCCTGTGCGATCTTGCTGCGCATCAGCCCCGCGAACAGATCCTTCCTGGCCCTGTGCTCGAGGAACTCTTCAAGATCCCCAAACTCAAGCACAAGCACGTCATTACCAGGATCATCCACTGCTCAGCATATGCGTGCTATCTCTCTGACACAGGCACATTCACCAGCTATGAATACACATGGCTGATAATTCGATAAAAGGCACTGAGAACATTACGCTCTCCTCCGCAGGTCCGAAGAGTCATCGAAGGACGTCCTCTCCTTGAATGGTATCCTCAAGGCACAGATGCAGGCGATCTCAAGACCGGGGTGAACCAGTCTAGAGAGCTCTCTTTTACCCCCGTCTTTTACCTCAGGCAAAGGTATGGCATGTTGTGTCATTCCGTGTTGAATCTATCCCGCAGCTGGTGTATGACCTTCTCCCTGTAGAAATCGCCCGACGGCAATGGTGTCAAAACTGACATGGTACGTGGCGTTGCTCGCGTTGGATGCTAGCTCATGTCTTGCTACAGGTGGACATGCATATTTCCATTGAGACTTGGAAACGTGCAACGGGGATATCGTGGGCAACCGCAAGTACGACCGCGGCGAGTAAACAGTTTCTTTGTCTTGGATATGTTTTGTTGTACAGATTTGGTTCGTCTCCTTGTACTTGTTCTTTGTTGTCCCTGTGGAAGCCCTTGTTACCGCATTCCCATCTATCGTACTCACTCCTTCGACTGTCTTATCTGGCGAATTAGGCATGGCCAAATTACATGAAGCCACAATCAAAGCACATGTACAAGGTGTGCAAGTGGACAACGTGTGCATTGCAAAGCGAATATATGGGACCTGTATCAATGAAAAGAAAAGCAGTCAAGTCCAGGTATGCAAGGAGATGACACGACTCGTTAGAGAAGCCATTCGGAGGTGGGCGATCGAGTAATGTGGAAGGCTAGATCTCTTTATTGCGTATCGCCATCCCTAGTTAACTTGGTTTAGAGACCAGGGCCGGGACTGCGCTTGCGTGCGCGAGCGGTGGGGGTGCAGGCTCAGGAGGTAGTCGCGTGTGCGTACCCTGGAGGACACCGTGGCAAGTGAGACAGGCTTCTCGCGACATCCACTGTGCGCCCTCATCCCAATGCCCCTAGTCGTCCGAGTCCCAGACATGACGACAAGAATTTAGAACTGTTCGTGGCAGACGATAACAGCATCATGGGGATGTCGCACCCATCACTGAACTTGAAACTGCTTGGTTGACAAGTTGATTCATTCGTTTGGGCCTAGTAACGCGGTTCAGTGGACCGGGA
>JBBPUD010000513.1:0-17076 GCA_038094475.1 Phylloporus aff. rhodophaeus
TGACATTTGGTGCACGGACACGAATTGACACGCTAAAGTCGATGATCGATACACGACCCCCTTTTGAGGGAATCATGATGTTTTGCGGCTTCAGATCCATGTGTGCGACGTTGTGCTCGTGCATGAACGCAACCGCCTCCAAGAGCTGTAGTGCCACAGACCACATATGCTCCGTGGGACGATGCATTAGTGTCAACCAGCCACCCCCGACAGACATCGAGACCACGGTGCCACCTTCGACAGGCCAAAATCGAACACCGGATATAGTGTGATTTGATGGCGATTCGATCTCGCAGAGGTACTTCAGCACCTGAATTTCGCGCTCTCGTTTCACGAATTTGAGGAACGCGTGGTCATCGCATGTCCTGCTGACGATCATGGCAAGATCAGGATGCTAGAATGTGTCCGTTAGTCTGAGCAGTAATCGAGACATGACTGCGTACCCCCCAAGGGATGAATTCGATCTCGTAATTCATCTGTCGCAAGATGTTTTGAATGTCCTCGGCCTCGAAGACGCCTATATCATCCTCGTCCTGTTCCCCACGTTCGCCTTCGTGACCTTCCTCGATTGTGTCCAGTTGAGTGGACCCGAAGGTCTTCGATTTTCCAGGCACTGAGGTGAGCGAAAGGACGTCCTTCGCGTCGGCCTTGAGCGCCGGAAGCTTACCCTTCTTCAGCGGGTCCAAGTCTTGAGAAAGCCCAGTGATTTCGGTTGCCAGATTGTACATCTCGCGCAAGAAATTTACTTGTTGCTCTGTCTCGGAGAGATCAAAGTCCTTTTTATATATAGATACCTGTGTAGTTCCGTGAATAGGTCAAAAATACTATGATGCATTCATCACTTACCGGCTTTGCCTCTGCGTCACTAATATCGGTCTGCATCACAATATACCGGGTCGCGACCATCTTGGCATTCACGTAGATGGCTACAACGAAAAACTTTCTGTTCGAGGTGGACTTCAGAAGATATCGCCCGATGCGGGCAACAGCTATCGCTTGAACGAGCATCCGGTTCCGGTCGCTCTCCGATTTTTGTGATATCACCTCGGAGATGATGAATGGGATTCCAAAGTCACGAGACGCAACCATCCAGTCGCTCCTGGGGGTGTATTTTCGAAATGTACCCCGGGATAATTCGGTGTCTAGAAAGATAGGAAAATCCCACGATTTCTCCCTGCAGGATTGTCACTGACACAGAAATGTAGACATGGATTAGTACCCACGGATGGAATTGGAAGCGGCGCGAGTTATCATCCTCAGAGAAGAACGGAGGTTGAACGAAGTTGACGATGAAGTTGCTTGCCTTGAGAAATGAAGAAGGGCTCCTGTTGATATTTGCCACGTCCTGATCGAAGGAACGGAGAATGTTGTAAAACGCAACAAACTCCCGACCACTTGTCACTGTGGGTGACTGAGTCCCGGCGAGCTTAAAGATTCGATTGAAGTGGGTCCCGAAGATACGGGCATTCGCAAGATCTCGTTCCTGCCCCCGAATTACCTAAAACAGCATCATATCAACGCCCAGAAGACGGCGTGATACTGAGAATATTTACCTGATACAAGCGTTGCTTTGTTAGAGCCTGCTGAATGCCGGTAAAATCAATGTGACTATCGTTTTCTGTGATGGTGCCCTCCTGCAAGTTGTTCATAACATCGTCTTTATACCAGTTGTTCAGTCTCCGAACTGTTATTTGCAGACATGCAAATAGCGGTCTATGTTTCTCTCTTAACTTGGCCACCGCCACCTCCGATCGCTTGAAGGCTAAGAAAACAAGGCGTTCAGCAATGCAAAATACACGGACAACAATTAGGACGCTCACTGTCAGGCAACTCAATAACTAGATAAATGTGGCGGGAAGAGAATTCTTCGGCTAATTGACTGATATCCGTAAGGACAGGATCAACCAGTTCCCTGTTGCTCTCCTCTGAGCATGCTTTCCTGACATCGTCGCGAAACTTTTCGTTTGAACGCGTCGCGTCTTTGATTAACGACACCGGATTCTTCAAGCGGTAGAAGCAACAGTCGTCATACTTGACTTTAGGAGGAATGCCTGCGTTTGGCGACTTTCGAAGAGTTAAGAAGACATGTGCAACTGTGTCTTGGCGCCGTGAAGAGATAGGAGTAAAGTTGCTGCCTAGCAAGACCCAGAACTTGAGTTCATCTAATAGTAATAACCCGGAACTTATCAATTATGGTACGATGGTGATAGCAGTACCACTCACCACTCATTGCGGCTGAAGATGTCAGTGATCTAATGGAAGGATGTTATCTAGACAGCCAGTCTCCGACTCAATGCCTTATATCCCAGCTGTGGACTGTTCTGGACCCAGCTTTTGGTACAAGTTGGTGTCCACCCCGTTTTCCTTTTTTGGCACTCTACCTCTTGCCACCGCAGACCTGATCAACTTGGGCCGTCGAAAGTTCCTTGGGATCTTGAACGACTTGAGTACGTTCGTCTTCAAACTCTGCTGGTCCTACATCTCTGGTGCAAAATGATATATATACAACCGCGCGCGAGTACAAAGAATTGACATCAAGATGATGACCATATGACACCATCGTAACACCTGAAACTTGGAGACTTCTCTTTACTGGTGCTGAGCAGCCTCCCGCACGCGATCCATCATAATCAAGCTTGACTGGAAGACTCATAGCAGGTAGTGCGGCGTATAAGATGAATGGGACCTTGCTGTCTGGAGTGTAGACTCTACAAGAGAGGTACTTTGAGCACATTCAACACCGACGAAAATGGCGATGAACGCGAGGATGGCTATGGCCGTGGACGTGACAGGCTGGAAGGATCTTGGGTATGGAGATTGAATAAACGATGGACCGTAATCCCACAAGGCAACCAGAGCTGCAGTAACGTCGTTTTGAAATGACCCAGGTGACCAGGTCCACATGGCCCAGAAACGGCACATCCGTTACAAATACGAACACCAAAGTAACAACCAACTATGAAGGTAACGCGTCCCGTATGAGAAAAATAGAACCCACAAAAAATGAACAACAGGACAGCGCGAGCACAGGCCCTCCGATCCAAGCCTTCCTTGCCAATTCAATGTCGCTCGAATCCGGACTGATAACATCAAACGCAAAAGAACCCCACGTGAACACGCTCGAATCACAATAACAATTGGTATATACCCCAGCGTACTGAAAGATCGAATTGGAGATAATACCGATCGCGTTGACAGTGGCGAGGAATTTGCCTATCCACCATAGCCAGTGCGCAAGCTGCGATAACATCTGCCCAAAGATCGTATGAGGGCTCGGAGCGTGAATCTCGAACGACGGAACTGCAATCTGGCTTTCATTTGTTGAGACGTTGGGACCATCGTCTGTCGGTCTGACTGCGAGGATGGAGGGCCCCAAGGACGTCAAAGGTGTGCCAGAGGGGGTGCATTGATCATCCACCTCCAAGTCAGGGGCAGGCGGGTCATGGATAAGATGGTGCGCGTAATATCCGAGCGCGCTGGACAAGACGAGCGACATCCACACGACTGTAGATAACGCGCCGTACATCAGGTACGCAACAGAACGGCATCCAAGTCCCTAAACGATAATGGGTTGGGTGAGCGAATGAACCCTCGGAAAGCCTTGTTACTCACCGCCGTAGGGGTATACCATGCTACGAGGAGAGCTGCGCCTGTTGTTCCCCATTGCAACTGCAACGACATCAAGGATGCTACAGCCATGTTGAAGAACAAGCCCCGAGGCCAAAGAACTCGAGTTCCAGCGTGTCTATGAATATAAGGTTGACAATAATGAATGATCTGGTCGCGAGTTCCTAGTCGGCTCGCCCGAGGGACATCGGCGCGCGCATTCCCAGGAATGGGTTGTCCGTCTACCCCAACACGATTACGCGAGTTCCGCCAAGCGGCACGGTAGTAAAGAGAGGTGAGGTAGACGTTTCGATACCACGGGAATATCCTTGCGTAGTTGAAAACAGGAGGGGTTCGCATTTCATCGGGGGAAGTGAGTTCTCCGGTGAATAACCAGTCTGGATCAGGGCTGATGGTCAAACCGAAGTCGGAGGTGACATAGGTAGGTGCCACAATCTGGTTGTTACAATCTGCAACAAAGGCCTGTTTGTTTGCCTTGTCATACACGCTGTGTACGCGTTTGTGGTTACACTCTGGTGAAAGGACCAGCCAACCAACGACAATTGGTAGGAGCCAAAGCCACACTGAGCCAGTTCCCTGTCCACTGTTGTCTATGTTATCTGGGACGTTGGCGATGGAATCTGCCACAGTGAGCAGATAGGCAATGACTACCCAGGTGATCGACGTGGCAGAAGCAATTGACCACTGGTTTGAGTAATCGAGTTCCTCTGCGAGGGACATCCACCAGTTGTCGTTGTCCGGGTGAACGACGAGGGACTCAAAGTGTCCAGATGCCCCTGGGTGAATGCGTAATGGGACCTGTTGGAGAGTGCTCAACACGCGGACCACGGAGCGACGAACTGCGGCAGAAGGATAGTCAATGCCTGCAAATAGCTGGTCATTGACCCAACGGGAATTGAGGAGGGTCATATATAGCGAGTAGCCAGCAAGGACAGGTGAGCCGAGTGTCAAAATGGCAGACACGAGGTTGTCCATCCTCCTTCGCGCGCCGAAAGGGAGCTGCGAGACCAGAGCAAGATAAGGCAGGAGCCATGCAGCATACTGCTGGGCAAAAGACGTCCAGTTAAACTGTTGGAGACCTTCTCCACAGTACTGAGTGCACCCAGAGTACGAGAGGGCAGTGGCGTCATCCACCGAGGCGACATTATGGCCTTGGCTCGTACGGAGGATGGAAAAGGCGGTCATTTCTGACATATTTGGAAAACTGCATTCGCTCGAATTGTTGGCACAGACCTTAACGTCTGATAAACACTGGGCGAAATTGATTGCAGCTGAATTAGTGGGGTATAGTGCAAGAACAAAGAGAATGAAGAGTAAGACATAGCCTGAAAACATCGATCAGCTATGACGTAGGCTGGTAACAGGAGATGTACTTCTCCAGTTGTATGGCATGGGTGCGGCAGAAGGATTGCGGTTGTGAGGATTGTTCTATTTATGTAGGTGGTAATCATGTGAAATGGATCACAAACATTGACAAGATACCTATGTGTTCGCGAGCCCGCAGTACCCGCACAGCCAAGCACGCATCAACTGAGTTCATAGGCTTGAGCTGAAAAGGTGGCTTGGCCACACAATGGCCAGAATTATAACTGCCATATAGCGAGATAAATGTGATAAGATTCAAGAAGCACCGAGCTACTTGGCTATGATCTCTTGAGCAGGGTCAATGCACCGGTTGAGCAACACAATCACCCAAAGACCATGGGCCGTTGGTTGAGGTACGAGAAAGCTCGTGCACTGCACGGTACCCTAACCAAGAACGTCAAGAAATACCTCCTTGCAGCGCATGCCAAGGCCAAACCATCCTGTGGACGCATAGTGGGTTGTCATCATGGGTGACATGGCACGGGAAACCATAAGTATGTTGAACGCTGTGTTGCAATGTACATACTTGCCAGAACGGATAGCCGCATTGATGAAACCTTCGGAGCCCTAGTGAAGAAAATATAGCAATTGACCTGTGCACGTCGATTTGAACACAAAACGGAGGCTCCAGCGCCGTGGGGGAGAAGTTCCGATAGAAAAGTTGTTCTTTTTTTAGTCTAAGACGTTTTGCGGTGACAGCGAGAAGGCGGGCGGTAGGCTAGCAGTGAGTCATAGGGGTCTCAGCGTGATGGCCGAGGCCTGGCCATTAACGTAGTTGTTGTAGGGAGTCAGTCTGTCCGCCATCCAGGCTGCCCTGCTTGCATTCCAGGGAGGTTAGTCCTAGTCCCTTCCAGCGGCCCAAACTTATGTAACCTAACTGCACTTTCTGCGCCCGCACTCACACCTACAAGTTCACATAGGCTTGGCACGAGACTTGTCTTGCGCTCCTTTGGGCATCCTCAACCAACCGAGCTATTCAACGTCGCTTGTACATACGTGGATTGGGTATACAAAGTGCAAGAAATTAGAATACATGTTTCACAGCGCTGTAACAAATATGAATATCGAAACAACAACCAACTACGAAGGTAACGCATCTCGTATGAGATAAATAGAACCCACAAAAAACGAACAACAGGACAACCCAAGCGCAAGCCCCCCGATCCAAGCATTCCTTGCTAGTTCAATATCGCTCGAATTCGGACTAATAACGTTGAACGCCAAAGAGCCCCACGTCAACACGCTCGAATCACAATAACAATTGGTATATACCCCGGCGTACTGAAAGACCGAATTGGCGATAATACTGATCGCGTTGACAAAGGCGATGAATTTGCCTATCCACCGTAGCCAGTCCGCAAGCTGCGATATCATCTGCCCGTAGATCTGTCTTGCACGAAGGCGACGTTTGACGATGGTGAGACTCGTGCTCGCATCCGAATCGGTATCAGGCTGGACGACCTCCGGCTCCACGTCGCCATTTGGAACATGAATTTCGATCAATGGGACAGCAAATCGGCTTTGTTGTGCTGAGTCGCTGGGACCATCGTCCGTCGGACTGGCTGTGAGGATGGACGGAACCAAGGGCGTTAAAGGCGTGCCGGGAGGGGTACGTTGATCATTTTTCTCCAAGTCAGGGGCAGGCGGGTCATGGAGGAGATGATGCGCGTAATATCCGAGCGCACTGGACAAGACGAGCAACATCCACACGACTGTAGATAACGCGCCGTACATCAGGTACGCAACAGAACGGCATCCAAGTCCCTAAACGATAATGGATTGGGTGAGCGAATGAACCCTCGGAAAGCCTTGCTACTCACTGTCGTAGGGGTATACCATACCACGAGGAAAGCCGCACCTGTCGTTCCCCATTGCAACTGCAACGACATCAAGGATGCTACAGCCATGTTGAAGAACAAGCCCCGAGGCCAAAGAACTCGAGTTCCAGCGTGATTGTAAATATCAGGTTGACAATAACGAGTGATCTCGTCGCGAGTGCCTAATCGGCTCGCACGGGGGACATCGGCGCGTGCATTCCCAGGAATGGGTCTTCCATCTACTCCAACACGATTACACGATTTCCGCCAAGCGGCACGGTAGTAAAGAGAGGTGAGGTAGACGTTTCGATACCACGGGAATATCCTTGCGTAGTTGAAAACAGGAGGAATTCGCATTTCATCGGGGGAAGTGAGTTCTCCGGTGAATAACCAGTCTGGATCAGGGCTGATGGTCAAACCGAAGTCGGAGGTGACATAGGTAGGTGCCGCAATCTGGTTGTTACAATCTGCAACAAAGGCTTGTTTGTTCGCCTTGTCGTACGCATCATGCACCCGTCTGTAGTTACACTCTGGTGAAAGGACCAGCCAACCAACGACAATTGGTAGGAGCCAAAGCCACACCGAGCCAGTTCCCTGCCCGTTGTCGTTTATGTTGTTTGGGACGTTGGCGATAGAATCTGCCACAGTGAGCAGATAGGCAATGACTACCCAGGTGATCGACGTGGCAGAAGCAATTGACCACTGGTTTGAGTAATCGAGTTCCTCTGCGAGGGACATCCACCAGTTGTCGTTGTCCGGGTGAACGACGAGGGACTCAAAGTGTCCAGATGCCCCTGGGTGAATGCGTAATGGGACCTGTTGGAGAGTGCTCAACACGCGGACCACGGAGCGACGAACTGCGGCAGAAGGATAGTCAATGCCTGCAAATAGCTGGTCATTGACCCAACGGGAATTGAGGAGAGTCATATATAGCGAGTAGCCAGCAAGGACAGGTGAGCCGAGTGTCAAAATGGCAGACACGAGGTTGTCCATCCTCCTTCGCGCGCCGAAAGGGAGCTGCGAGACCAGAGCAAGATAAGGCAGGAGCCATGCAGCATACTGCTGGGCAAAAGACGTCCAGTTAAACTGTTGGAGACCTTCTCCACAATACTGAGTGCACCCAGAGTACGAGAGGGCAGTGGCGTCATCCACCGAGGCGACATTATGGCCTTGGCTCGTACGGAGGATGGAAAAGGCGGTCGTTTCTGACATATTTGGCAAAGGACATTCGTTCGAGTTGTTGGCACAGGTCTTGACATTAGCTAAACATGTGGGGAAGTCGATTGCAGCCGAACCAGCGGGGTATAATGAAAGAACGAAGAGTAAGATATAGCCTCGAAACATGGATCAGCTAGATGCAGGCTGGTAACAGGACAAGTACCTTTCCAGTTGTATAATGGCATACGTGCGACGAGGTTGTGACAAGCGTCCCTCTCTATTTAAACCTATGTGAAATGAGTCACAAACATTGACCCGACGGCCAAAGTCCATAGCCTGAGCTGAAAAGGCGGCTTAGCCCCGTGCGATGGCCGGAATTATGGCTGCCATATACATATTGCGACAACAAGATAGATAAATGTGAAAAGAAGGCGGGCAATTGGTCGAGACTCGTGCACTGCCTGGTGCCATAAATCAGAACACGAAGTTGGATCTAGAAATACTGCTTAGTACGTAACTGATTCTCCTTGGTGATGCCATGAACACATTGTGAATTGTCGCACCTCTCATGAATGACATTGCACGGGAAATCATAGGTTTAAACGCCTGTGTTATGGCAGACATACTTGCTAAATCCGATAGCTGTGTTGGTGGGATTTCCCCACGGACTCTTGGTGAAGAACATACAACAACTCCTGTGCACATCGATTAAAGGAAGTCGTTCCTTGTTTAGAGGTGTTTGCGGCGGGTGGCAGGAACCAGCCGCTGTGTGGCACCTGTCAGGGCCTTGGCCACCAACGTTCTGGGCTTCTTGGACAGCCTGTGCGAGAGAAATAGCAACCCAAGCTCTCCTTAGCGGTAACGGTGATGATCTCATGACTCATGGTGGTCTTCCAACAAAACACAATGACGCAAAACTTTTCTTCTTGTTACCGTACAGGATGTCTATCTAAACTACGTAGTCTCGTATACAACAGAATCATACATGGGTATTTAGAGGTAATCATACTTTTGACCATATAGATTATACGACTAAGAAGGCAGCGAATCCCGCATAAGATAGATCGAAATAATGAAAAGCGAACAAGAAATCAAAGAGAGCGCAAGTCCACCTATCCAAGCCCCCTTTGCCACACCAATATCGCTTGAAGTCGGATTGATGACGATGAATGCGAATGCGCCGTACATCAGCTTGCTCGAATTACAATAGCAATTCGAGTACAGACCAGCGTACTGGAAGACCGAGTTGGCAATGATGCCAATCGCGTTGATGACCGCGAGCGATTTGCCCATCCACCGTAGCCAATCCGCAGCCCGCAACATCACCGGCCCATAGATCCGATTTTTACGGAGACGTTTTGTAAAGGATGGAGCCATGGTGGACCCCGATTCGGTGTCCAGCACCACTCGCCCCCTGAGGTCATCGGGCTTTGCAATTTCGCGCAATGGTATAGCAAGATCGCCATCGCTAGAGGGTGCGTAAGGTGCGGGTTGGCTAACTTTCTCCACGCAAGGAGGAGACGGATCCTCGGGCAGATGATGTGCATAATACCCGAGCGTGGCAGACAGAAGAAGTAACACCCACACGGCGGTAGATAGTGCACCATATGTCAAGAAGGCGAGAGAACGGCACCCAAGTCCCTACATGAGATCATGTGTTAGGGATTCATACTCCCGCAAAACAATCACTACTTACGACGGTTGGGGTAAACCAAACTGTGATAATGGCTGCGCTTATTGTTCCCCATTGCAACTGCAATGTCATCAGGGATGCCACAGCCATATTGAGAAATAGGCCACGAGGCCAAAAAATATCGAGCTCGCGTTCATCAGGTTGACAATAGGCAACCATCTGATCGCGAGTCCCTAATCGGCTCGCTCGCGGAACGTCATCTTGTACATTTCCAGGAATGAAATTGCCATCAACACCGACACGATCGTTGGATTTCCGCCAAGCTGCTCGGTAATACAGAGTCGTCAGGTATACGTTTCGATACCATGAGTATATCCTTGCGTAATTGAAAATGGGGGGAATCCGTGCCTCGTCCGGAGAAGTAATGCCTCTGTTGCACAACGGATCCGGACTAGGACTGATAGTCAAACCAAAGTTTGAGGTGACTTGCGTAGGCGCTGAGATCGGGCTATCAGGATCCGCTACGAACGCCTGTCTGTTTGCCTTGTGATACGCGTTTTGCACACAATCGTAGTCACATTTAGGCGAAAGAACCAACCACCCCACAACAATTGGTAGCAGCCAGAACAATCCAGAGCTAGTTGCCTGGGAGCAAGTCTCGATGTCGTGGGATATATTGGAAATCGTAATGGCTACAGAGAGCAGATAAGCGAGGACCACCCAGGTGACCGAGGTTGTGGATGCGATTGACCACTTATGCGAGAAATTGAGTTCCTCTGCTAATGTAGTCCACCAGTTATCATTGTCTGGGTGAACGACAAGGGACTCAAATCGAGCAGATTCCCCAGGGTGAATGCGTAAAGGGACCTGTTGAAGACCGCCCAAAACCTGCACCACCGAACGGCGCACTGCGGCGTTGGGGTAGCCGATCCCAGAAAACAGTCGGTCATTGAGCCATCGTGCATTGAGGAGTGTCATGAATTGTGAGTAGCCAGCGAG
Source organism: Phylloporus aff. rhodophaeus (assembly GCA_038094475.1). Taxonomy (NCBI): domain Eukaryota; kingdom Fungi; phylum Basidiomycota; class Agaricomycetes; order Boletales; family Boletaceae; genus Phylloporus; species Phylloporus aff. rhodophaeus. Next base: position 10,600 of record JBBPUD010000513.1, read on the forward strand.
AGTAGGCGAGCCGAGTGTGAGGACCACAGACATGAGGTTATCCATCCTCCGCTGAGCGCCAAAGGGGAGTTGCGAGACCAGAGCGAGGCAAGGCAAGAGCCATGTGGCATAACCACTAGCAAATACGGTCCAGCTGAATTGCTGCTGGGACGTCCCACAATACTGAGTGCAGCTGGCATATGAAAGCGCAGTAGCTGTGTTCGTAGAGGTGACGTTGAGACCTTGGCTTGTACGGAGGACGGACATGGCGGCGGTTTGCGATATATTCAAAGTGCATTCGCTTGAGTTGTCGGCGCAGGTTACAACATCTATGAAACATTGCTGGAAATCGATTGTGGCCGAAGTGGTCGAGAATAACGATAGAAAAGCAAGTAGGATACGGACTTGAGCTTGAGATCAATCAGTTGAGTGTTAACGCAGGGAAAACACAATACCTTTTCGATTCATCGGCAAAAGAAGCGTTAAGAGGACTGACAACGTCACTGTATTTATGCTCGACGATATCCCCATCGATACTGCAGATGTGTCAGATAGTAAACCCTAGTGCATCCGAAGGTAAAATTGAGGTACAATGGCTGGCCCACACAGCCAAATGATGGTTTCATCAAAGTCACCCTTGAGGGAAGAAATTTAAACAAACGTTGAGACAACTTACACGAGTTCGCAGGTCAGGTACGATGCGGTTGCAAGGCCACACAGCTTGGAAAGAGGCGCCCAGTCGTGGCTCGCAGTACTTGTGGACAAGAACGGCTGGATGATGCCCTGTGAATAGACCATGCCATCGTCCGTATCACCCAAGATGAACTGAGGGAAAAGACTGAATACCTAGCTATGAGAGTGAAATGTGACTTCTCACCTAGCACTGCAAAATTGCCGCTGCAGGGACAGGCAAGGACATTGTGCAGAATTTGGCAGCTGGGTAGACAACGATGGCAGTTCAGAACGTGTCTTTTTCGGATGAGTAGCAACCGATCATTGTTCTTCAATGGGTTAGCGGGGAATTGCTCTGAGTCGAAACCATTCTAAAATTCGATCAGAGAGGGTGGAAGAGAGGATGGAGGCACTGCCACTGGGCATTCACCTCGGTTCCACATCGGTCTGGTCCTCGCTCGTGTTCCAAGTCGACGCTCGCCAGCCGATGGCATGACCCACTCTACACCGTTTCTGGGTCGGACATCAGTGTTACAACGTCGCGATGATCAACGAAGTCGCTAGCAAAATTAATCTTCCGACCGATGTGCAGATCATTGTATAGCTATCCTTCGTTCAGCAACACCGTTCTCGTTTCAAACCATATTGGAATATCGTGATCGGACTTGGAGGAAAGCGCACAAACGACGTCAGGCGTCACCCCCAAAGGACAATTTACTCTTTCATCTAGTTAGGCCAGCCACCAACGTTACAATGCCTCAATGCTCCGTGTATGTGTCTTGTAATCATCTATCATGTTCATCGATAAAACTATTCAGCGCCGTCTTGGAGAGCGATTGGTCGCATGTGGCCTCCGTGCCCGCGCGTTTACTCCGTACATAATCCTCATTTGTTTCTCAGATTCGTTACCTTCGAACCACTTCAGAGTCGTCCGCGTGCAACTTAATGGTGGGCTCTTTCCACATTTACGATATGATACATTTATTTATCTTTTCGTTACGACTTAATCTCAGAGCCATCGCATATAACCAAGATCGCCTGTGCCTCGCCGCATGGATTGGACATAGTATAGGCACAAGCGACACTCTATGTTTGTTACGAAACCAAGTGCCAAGATACTATGAAGGCAATGCATCCCGCATAAGGTAGATCAAACCTACAAAGAACGAGCAGCAGGACAGTGCAAGCGCAAGCCCTCCGATCCAAGCCCTCCTCGCCAAATCAATATTGCTCGAATCCAAATTGGGAACATCGAACGCAGAAGTGCCCCACGTGAACACGCTCGAGTCACAGTAACAATTGGTATATACTCCAGTGTACTGAAAGATCGCGTTGGCGATAATGCTGATTGCGTTGACAATGGCGAGCGATTTGCCTGTCCATCGTAGCCAGTCCGCGAGCTGCGATATCATCTGTCCATAGATCCGTTTCGTTTGAAGGCGGTGTTTGATGATGATGGAACTCCTACTTGCATGTGAATCAGTATCAGACGGAACGCCCTCCAGTCCCGCGCGGCCATTGAGAGTGTGAATTTCGAGCAATGGGACAACAAGTTTGCTCCGACCTACTGAAACGTTGGTACCGTAATCTGTCGGACAGAGTGTAGGGGTGGAACTCGGAGTGCCTCGAGGGAGTGAAAGGCATGTCTCGGCAATCCTTCTCCAGGTCAAGGCAAGGCAAGTCGTGGAGCAGATGATGTGCGTAATATCCAAGCGCGCTGGATAATACAAGTAGCATCCCCATATATCGAGTATACAAGAGAACGGGATCCGAGTCCCTAAATGAGGAAATATTAGGTGGGTTGACGATCCTCTCGAAATGCCATGTTGCTTACCATCATGGGGGTAAGCCACAGCACGACGAAAGCTGCGCCAGTCGTTCCCCATTGCGATTGCAACGCCGTCAGGGATGCCACAACCATATCGGAGAACGGGCTGTGAGGCCAAAGAACACGAGACCTAACGTGTTCGCGATCATCAGGCCGGCAATAATGAATGGTCTCGTCGCGAGTCTCCAATCGGCTCGTACGAGGGGCATCAGCCCCCGGGTCCCCAGAAATGGATTTCCATATACCCTGACACGGCTGCTTGATTTCCGCCAAGCAGAGCATCCAGTCTGGACTGGGGCAAATGGTCAAACCAAAGTTGGAGGCGACATGAATAGACGCCGCAATCTAGTCGTCACGGTCTACAACAAATGCTCGTTTGTTGGCCTTATCGTAGGTGTCGTGTACACGTTTGTAGTCACATTTTGGCGAAAGAACCAGCCAACCGATGAAAATTGGTAGCAACCAAAGCCATCCTGACCCGGTTGCCTGTTCGCTTGAGTCGATGTCACTCGGAACATTGACCAGGGTGAGTAGAAAGGCGATGATTATCCAGGTGATTGACGTAGCAGAAGCGATCGACCACTGAGGTGAGTAATCAAGTTCCTCTGCAAGGGTGGATGTTTGATGAATTCTCCCGAGGTCCGGATCAACTGAGTGTTTAGTCATCGATTCGAAAGAAGTGTGTACACGACAGCGCCGTGGAGAGAGTGAGGGCTTAGAAAAATCCTTCTTTGTTCAGTGATAGAAGCCTTCGCAGTCACATGGACAACGGGGTAGCAGTGTAAGTTACGTACCGGCTGCACCGTCCGATATAACGCTTCACTTCTCGGACAACCCGCAAGAGGAATGACGCCGACTGGTCACTGCAGCAGACCTGTTAGGTAATGTATAGACTCGTGATGATTTCTGAAGATACGATGACGTAAGTTGCGAGGAAGTGCGCAAGAATCAAGGTTATATGTTGATACAACTAAGAAGGCAACGAATCCCGCGCAAGATAACCAGAAACAAAAAAAAAAGAGCAACACGTTAAACAGAGCGCAAGCCCACCTATCCAGGCTTTCTTTGCCAATTCAATATCGCTTGGGGTTGCAAGGATAACGATGAATGCAAACGGGCCCCGTGTGTACAGATTCGAGTTGCAATAGCAATTCGAATACAACCCGGAGTACTGGAAGACCGAATTGGCGATGATGCCGATTGCGTTAACAATAGCAATCAATTTGCCCATGCATCGCAGCCCATCCGCTACCCGTAACATCGCTAGCATATAGACCCGCCTCATACGCAGATGCGCGATGGAGCTTGAAATTGTACGCACATCCAAATTGGTGTCGGGCGGAACGTCCCCTCCCCCTGCAGGACTGTTGGGTGCTTGAATTTCGAACAACGGTATAGCGAAATGGCTTTCTCCAGTTGCGACGCGGGAACTGTTGCCGGAAAGCGAACGTGTGGGTTGTTCAGGTTTTTTCGCGCCAGAGGCAGGCTGACGTTCGAGTAGATGGTGTGCATAGTATCCAAGCACACTGGATAGAACAAGTAGTATCCACACCACCGTAGACAAGATCCCGTACACCAAGAACGCAAGAGAACGGCACCCGAATCCCTAAACGAATCCCTGGGTCAGCCGATCACTACCTCCAAAGCACTTGCTACTCACGATGCTCGGGCTAAACCAGACTCCGAGAAGAGCTGCACCTGTTGTCCCCCACTGCAGCTGCAATGACATAAGGGATGCCACAACTATATTGAAAAACAAGCCGGGAGGCCAAAGAACATTGGTTCCAGAATATTCGCGTTCATCTGGTTGACAATAGCTAACAGTTTGGTCGCGAGTCCCTAATCGGCTCGCTCGCGGAACATCGTCTTGTACATGCCCAGGAATGAGATTGCCATCAACACCGACACGATCGTTGGATTTCCGCCAAGCCGCTCGGTAATATAGAGATGTCAGGTAAACGTTTCGATACCATGAGTATATCCTTGCATAATTGAAAATAGGAGGAATCCGTGCTTCATCAGGGGAAGTAATGCCTCTGTTGCGCAACGGATCCGGACTAGGACTGATAGTCAAACCGAAGTTTGAGATGACGCGCGAAGGCACTGAAACCGGGTTATCGGGATCCGCTACAAATACTTGTCTGTTCGCCTTGTGATACGCATTTTGTACGCGATCATAGTCGCACTTTGGCGAGAGAACTAACCAGCCTGCAACAATTGGTAAGAGCCAGAACAGCCCCGAACCGGTTGCCTGAGAGCCAGTCCTGAGGCTCTGGGTTATATCGGAAATAGAAATGGCTACAGACAGGATATAGGCAACGACCACCCAGGCGATCGACGTTGCAGATGCGATCGACCACCTATGCGAGAAATCAAGTTCCTCCGCAAATGTAGTCCACCAATTATCGTTGTCTGGGTGAACAATAAGGGACTCGAATTGAGCAGATTCCCCAGGGTGAACGCGTAAAGGGACCTGTTGAAGACCGTTCAAAACCAGCACGACCGACCGACGGACCGCAGCGTTGGGATAGTTTCCGGTGAACAGCCGGTCATTGAGCCATCGCGCATTGAGGAGTGTCATAAATTGTGAGTAGCCAGCGAGAGTAGGCGAACCGAGTGCCAAGATCACAGACATGAGATTATTCATCCTTCGTTGAGCGCCAAAAGGAAGCTGCGAGACCAGGGCAAGATAAGGCAAGAGCCATGCGGCGTAGTCCTTAGCAAAGGAAGTCCAGCTAAATTGTTTTTGGCCTGTCCCGCAATACTGGGTGCAGACGACATATGAAAGGGCAGTGGCTGTGTCCACAGAGGTGACACGGTGCCCCTGACCTGTAAGGAGGGCAGAGAAAGCAGTCGTGTTCGAAACATCCAATGTACAGTTATTTGAACTGTTGGCGCAGTTTTTCATATCCTCCAAGCATTGGCAAAGGTTCACTGTAGCAGAGGCGATCGGGAATAATGAAAGAGAGGCAAGTAAGATATAGGCTTGACAAAGTCGATCAGTTGAGGGTAATACAGGGAAAAGAGAATACCTTTTCGATGTATTGGCATGCAGGGCATATTGAAAAGCTGACAATGATATCTGTATTTAAGTGATAATACCTTGGCGATATCCCCGCAAGGATGTGTCAGGTAGTCAACCCTGATACTATCTCAAACCAAAATTGACATGGCCATCGATGCGATGGCCGGTTGCACAGCCTACATCACTGGGATTTCGAATTTTCCATCAAAAATCACCCTTGAGCAAAGCAATTGAGCCAAGCATATGCTGAAACGACAGTTCGCGTGCACAATGCGACGACGTCGCTTGAAAAGCAGCGCTCAATTTCCTTGGTGATTACTCACATTAGCCTCGGCCATGGATGCACAATATTTGCAGCTCATTATATCACCCAGAGTAATCTGGTGGAGAAAACTGTTCCGAGCTTAGCCATTGGTGTTGAGTCATATCCTCGTACCTGAATATGTCTTTGTGTGAAAATCGTCGTGTGCAGATAGTGGAAGGTACGTGGAACTGGCAATGGAATTCCGGGTACTCCTTGTTGGGAGTAACTTTCTTCCTTGCTGACGGGCTTCCGGTAACTGCCTCAAGCCAAAGCGGTCCAGGCACAAGCAGCTGGCCAGCGGCCACCTGAGAGCGCAATGAGCGTGGCTGAGGCTAAACAATGAGATTATCCGTCGGCGATTTATTTGTAGGTATTTGTATTTGAGCTGCGCACAGCATTTTATTCGACAGAAATTCCAAGTCTATTTGTGAAGCATGACAACTTCCATACATGTAGGGACAATACCTTATTGTAATTAGTGTCGAGCTTGGAAGAGTAAATAGAAGCTTGCTTGAGTATTAATGCAACCAACCTCGAGATCGGTGGATACATACGCTCCCATTGCAGGAATTTGGAACGAGCTAGTTCCGTGCACACGATCCACCGCCTTGTTGTTGCTGTTGCTGTTGAATTCGGAATCGGAAGATTTACGATCACGGCCAATCAAAT
>JBBPUD010000514.1:0-16977 GCA_038094475.1 Phylloporus aff. rhodophaeus
CATCAGCAATTTGGCATATCTACTTAAGCATCTGAACGGACTTATGTCAGACCATTCAGACTGTTCAGACCATTCAGATGCCCTAAGTAGCTAAGTAGCTAAGATCCTAAGTTATGTCCTTTATTGCTCAGATGGGGCTCTGTCAGTACTTCTCAGTTTGTTCAGTCCATATCAGATCACACAGTAGCTAAGGTGAATCAGATCATTCAGACACAACAGTAACAAAGGGGTATAATGCCACAAGATCAATCATCACAGCAATGAGAGATCCTGCCCATATCTAATCTATGTATCTATTTTATTGAGCCAAATTGCCAATTGCTTTGCTCACAGTCTCGCACTCATATGGCCAACTCCTGGAAAAATCATAGATGAGCCATTAGTTAATTGCCAGTCCAAGATGACGGACCTTAATTGTCTGCCTCAGGTTCAACATCGGAGGAGACTGCAATCAATGCACGGTCATCCTTCTCACTCCTGCCATCCACCATGTTGTCCACTTGCTTGGAGCGTCCTACAGTGTTGCAATACTTACGCGCACCACAAATTATCTGATTGAATTTTCCCTGTCCAATCCGTGAGATTGATTCCGTGTACCATGCAGTCTTCGTGCCCCAGGCAAAGTCTGAGAAACTGGCCTCCGACCGTTTTTGAGGAAGACCTTTGAGTTTCATAGCGTACTTGCATAACGCCCGTTCGACCTGTCAGTCAAACAGTCAAACCATCTTAGCATTCAATCAGCATCAACATTTATCCAACCAACACATACCGAGGTCACTGCTAAGACCAATGCACCTCTTGGCATCGCATCGTCTATTACCTTGTGAAAGGCTTCGTGGTCCACAGGTGCAACATCCTTGAGGTGGGATGCGAAGGTTTGCAAGACGAGCGGGGAGAGAAAAGACTTGGAGGCCTTGTACAAATTTATTAGTGTTGTAGCGGGTAGACATGCTAACCATACCTTATACGTATCATCACCGAGGTATTCGAGCCTGCCATACATGAAAGGAAGGTTGCGACCGAGTGCAAATTCAATGTAGGCCTTGCGCTCCTCAAGGTTTTCATATTTGGGGTCCGACTTCCACAGATTGTCAAGTGCGTCGGCACCAGCTTTTCCAATGCGTGCTCGCCAGTCATAAATTTTCTGCATGCACTATAGGTTGTATGCCAGTGCAGAAAATGGTCATCGCAATGTGTTAGTGTTGTTGGTGTGATCAATAAATGAATAATTACGCTTACCAACCGATAGATGTCATCATCGTCACTGAAGTCATGCTCCCAATCCACCATAACACACTCCCAGAGTTCGTGCAACTTGTCTATGAAACGGTCAGGCAGCACCCATGGATTCTCAAGCGTGCCACAGTAGAGGCGTAGCAATGGCATGAAAACCTTGGTAAAAGTCGAGTTTGAACCTTCTGGTATATGCTGACGGGTGGACCGGCACTTTGGGGTCGTGGCGGCTGTGATTGGGGCACTGTTGCGCAGGCGCTCCTGAGGTGCATTTGGGACGATCATTGCAGTGCTTGAACTTCTGGAAACCTAAGGTCCGTTAGTGTAATAAAGTGGCTAGAATACATCCATCAGCTACCGCTGTGCCCTGCATGCGCCGTGCCTGTTCGGGCTCGTCTGGAAGGCCGCCAAACACCACCATCACACCACCTTCTGAGTGAACGTTGTCATTGCATGAGTCTTTCTTGGTGCTAGGATCTCGACGGCCATCGATTGGCTTGTGGGCATGCTGATAAGCTTGCGTGAGGCCACTCGGCATCTGCACCTTGGCCTTCTTCGGAGCACTGGGCCCAAACATAACACTAGAAAATAAGGAATAGGTTAGTGGTGCATGTGTAAGTCAAGTACATACGCTCCCTCGCGCTGTAGAGGCTTGCGCTTGCCTGTAACCTGTTGCACAGGCTCTTTGCGGATATCCGCACCTGCACGGGTTGCTTCGATGAGGTGGCGTGTGACTTTGGCTGGCCGTTTGGGGATGTCATCGGTAGAAACGTCGTCTTCTGAACCATCAGTGATAGGGAGATCTGGGAATTCCTCTGGACGATTGCCAGCACAAGGTGAGTAAACTTTCCACTTATCCACCAGATTACTCATACCTTGAGGCTCCGAATCATCCTCAAGCCAGGAAGATGGCAGACACCTCTTCAAGGGCTGAGACGGCGTGGATGGGATAGCGAGGTCAGCAGCAGGTGCTGATAGAGCTGCCACGGATGCCAGCGTCTGGAGTGGGTGCGATATGTCCCCTGCGCTTGCCACTCCTGCTGTGGGTTTCAGGAAGTTAGTGTGCTGGGTTTGGCTTAGAACGTCCAACTGATCCTCTATTTCAGCAGCACGGCGGACATCCTGGTCACGCTGTCTTCGAACAGCAGCATTGGCTACTTGCCGAGCAGCCCGATCCTCCTGGACAGCCTGGCTGCTTCGTCGTGGTGCTGGCATATCAGGGATACCAGGGTGGCGATTCTTGTTAGAAGAGCGTGTGCTGATCTGGGGGGGCATCGTGAAGTAGAGCGCGAGCTGCCAGTGACCACCACTCAGTGAGTCTTTAAACATTTTTGTGATCTCTGAACCCTTTTTTTCAGCGTAGAATGCAGATGTTCCTGGTGTTGTCACGCAAGTGCCGCTTTTGCTTCCCAACCGATGGATTGACTCACAATGTACCCCGGGTAAACCAGCGCTCTCTAACTAGCAGTGAGTGTTTTTTTTTCTTGTGGAATGGAGACTGCAGGGTCATTTTCATTTCCGCCGCAATCATAGGTCGGTGGCCGTGTTTGAAGCGCATGCTTCCCTACACTGCAGCGGTACCAACCACGGATGTGTCAGTCTGCCCTTTAGACACTGTCTGCTCTGTCTAACGATCTTACCTGCAGGCCGCTGTATGGTGCGCTCCTACCGTCCCAAATGCTTTGCCTGCCGCTTCCCAGGGTGCAACACTTCTTGTAGTTCTCAAGGAGGGCTACGACGTCATGCGCGTATACATCAACACCCACCAGCAAATTTCGACCACGGTGGGCACGGAGCCGAGCAACCTACAACAGAGACAGATCTACCACGTCGCCATGTTCAGTTTCATCCCATGCTCAGTGGTGCGTATTGACCGTTAATACCTATTTTTCTCTGACACATACATTCAACAGGCAACCCATGTGATCTGTTGGGCCGAGAAATACCCCCAAACACACCTCCAACCCCATTGGAAAACTGTGCCCCAGGGGACTGGACACCGTATTCTGGGCGAGCCCAATTTGAGCTCGCAGATTTTCTATACCGAAGGGTGCAAATGTCTGCTGGGAAAATAGACGATCTCATGGACATCTTAGGTACGATGTACGATGGCTACGATCCACCATTCCAGAGCCATAACGACCTATATGACTCTATCGATGCCATTCCTTACGGCGATTGTCCGTGGCAGTCATTCTCAGTGAAGTATTCTGGATCAATACCTGCGGACCCACCATCCTGGATGCTAGCTGAGTACGATGTGTGGTTCCGTGACCCACTTAGAATTCTTGAACAACAAATGGCGAATCCGGAATTTGCCAATGGTATTGACTATGCCGCCAAGGTGAGCCGTGCAGTTATCGCTTTCTTTTTTCCATTGAATTACTGGTCACAGATAGTAACGGATGAACATGGACACCGTGAGGTCCGTGACCTCATGTCAGGGCAATGGGCATGGAATCATTCAGTAACGTTCCCTTTTTTTTTTTAATTATGACTTATTGGTATCGGACTCTAGGAACTCGTTGCTCAGGATCCGGATACCCATGGTGCCACATTTGCGCCCGTCATTCTGGGGAGTGATAAGACAACAGTCAGCGTCGGGACGGGGAATACCGAATACCATCCACTGTATATATCCTTAGGCAACATTCACAACAACCTACGCCGTGCACACAAGGGTGCGGTTTCACTTCTGGCATTCCTGGCGATACCGAAGAGTTTGTATTTACGCTTGTACTATATCCTGAGATCATACTAATGCCCGTTTGTCTAGCTACTGCCGGAAACAGCGATGATGAGGATTTTCGCCACTTTCGCCGCCAGATTTTCCACTCATCCCTTGCTGCCATCCTTACTCCTCTCAAGCAAGCTATGGTCAAGCCACGGATTACCCGATGTGCGGATGGACACTATCGCCGAGTCATATATGGATTGGGACCCTACATCGCTGATTACCCAGAACAAGCCATGCTCGCATGTATTGTGCAGGGTTGGTGTGCACGGTATGCTTAATCCCCACGTTCACACAGTACCCCGACTTATTCTCGCAAGCTGTAGAGCCCGAAATAGTGACCTCGACAACGGTGGTGGATTGCGTGCACAAATGCACACGGCACAACTGCAAGCAATGATGGATGAACATACACTATGGCATGATTATGGTATTGTCAGCGGTATTGAGGTACGTCTGTTCTCGAATTGAACATTCTGTCATCGGTACTCACAACCTGGGTTCATCCAGCCATTTACCGCTCACTTTCCACGTGCCGACATCCATGAACTGATCGCTCCAGACCTACTCCACCAACTTATTAAAGGGACCTTTAAGGACCACTTGGTTACCTGGGTCACTGAATATTTGGAATCAATGTATTCAAAGCGGCGTGCTGGTGAGATTATTGCTGAGATTGACCGCAGGTAGGATATCAGATCAAACTGCCTATAGGCAATTTTAACCGCTCATGATCACTTATAGAATTGCATCAGCACCACCATTTCCTGGGCTGCGCCGCTTTCCGGATGGCCGAGGCTTTAAGCAATGGACCGGAGACGATTCAAAAGCCTTGATGAAGGCAAGTGTTCTTTATCTCGTCTCTCCCAGTCTAGAACCTTTTGTTAGGTGTACCTACCTGCCGTCGCAGGCCTCATTCCAGACCAGATGGTTCGCGCCATCGCGGCCTTCCTTGATTTCTGTTACATTGTACGCAAGGATGTCATCAACACAGTCCAGCTAAACGCGATTGATGATGCAGTAGCACGCTTCCATCATGAACGGGATATATTCAAGGAGGTCGGTGTTCGCAAACACTTCTCATTACCTCGACAACACTCCTTGACGCACTATCGTACACTGATCGAGATGTTCGGTGCACCAAATGGATTATGTTCGTCAATCACTGAATCCCTTCACATCAAGGCAGTGAAGGAACCATGGCGACGCTCAAGCCGATTTGAGGCGATTGGCCAAATGCTCCTCACCAACCAGCGCCAGGACAAGCTAGCGGCAGCACGCTTGGTATTTACACAAATGGGAATGTTGACCGGACCGTTGATGCCACAAGGAACAGTCGTATCCCCCCCTCATGACGACGAGGCAGAGGAAACCCGGGCCGTTGATGGGGATGAGTCGGTCTACGAAGTCCAACTTGCGAGCAAACACGGTAAGTTCTATTTTTGACTACTCCGTGTTTAAGGACTGAAAGTTTACATAGTGCCAAAAATACCACGCTCATGCACAGGTGTAGCCGCACTCTATGGATTGCCTGAACTAGTAGAAGGCATCAGGCGCTTTTTGTACGACCAAATTCACCCTGATGCGGAGGTACCAGGTGACCGTGTTAGCCTTCAACTTTGCCCTGTGTTCGAGGGGAACATCAAGGTGTTCCAGTCGGCGTCCGCTACCTACCATGCACCCAGCGACCAATCCGGAAAAGGTGGCATGCACCGTGATATTATACGGTGTACCCCACAATGGAGGGGCGGAACACCTCGGTATGATTGTGTATTCGTTGACGTTGGCAATCCAGAGGACAGCCCACTTTGTGGGTTGTTGGTTGCACGCATTTTGCTATTTTTTTCATTCAGGTTGCACGGGCGATCTCACTCGTGTGCTCTTGTTGAATGGTATCTGCCAATCAGCGACAGCCGGGATGAGCTGACGGGTATGTGGATTGTGGCACCGGAGCTTAAGACAGGTGGACAGCGCGTTCGAGCGGTGATATCAGTCAAGACCATTCTACGGGGTGCACATTTGATCGGAGTGTACGGCGAGGCACATTTACCGGTCTCGTTTCATTTTTCCGAATCTTTGGATGCATTTAATGCCTACTACGTCAATAGGTACATAGATTATCATTCATATACCCTTTGCTGACTCTGAACAATGGAGCAAACTGAGCAAACTGATGGATCTGAGCGTACTTTTGACCAGTTCCGTCAGTTCCGTCAGTTTTGTCAGTTCCATCAGTGGCATTTCAGTTGTGTAAGTAAAGATGCCAAATTACTGATGGTATGCCGCTATTATGTGTTGTTTGCACATCCATTGATCGCAGAAACTTTTTACCGTTGTGTTTTTGAAGTGTGATCCTCCGTCTGTCATGAACGTTTCTGGTGCCGTGAAGTTGTGGAAGATTTGTTTTAGGCTGTCGGTTGTTGTTTTCGCGGTGCCTGCTGTTTTGAACTTGAAAACCCATAAGTGTTGCGAGAACGTGTCAAGGAAGAGGCCTAGCGTGTGATACCCTCCCTTTCCTGTCGGCATGGATAGGTAGTCGCCGACCAGTAGCTCAAATGGGTGTCGGCGTGTGATGGGCTGAAGTAGTGCGTGCAGATGTGTAGGTCCAAAGTTTTTACACTTTGCGCAGTCTTGTATTGCCGCCATGATCGATATGTCTAATTTGGGGCTGTAAATGCGGTCAGTTAGGGCTATCTTGAGGGCGTCACGTCCCCAGTGACCTCCGTCCTCATGTGTGCGTTTCGCTATTGCACGTGCTTCTGTTCTTGTTATGCACTCGACCCTGCTTCGTGGGCGAATGCTTGTGCCCCTGTGGAGTCGCCATAGTTTGTCGTCCTCAATTAGGTACTGTGATGCTCGCCGACGTGCACGGTCGCGATCTCGGATGGGTGTGTCTGTGTCTATATTTAGTAGTGCATCAATGACTTCTAGAAACAATGGCTCATCGGTGAACTGCTTGCGTAGTGTCTCGTATTGCGGTCGAACCGTGTTGATCGTGTACACTGTGTAGACGTTGTTGACGACACCCAGTACTTCATCTGGTTCTGGATTGACTGTCCATTCGCTGCCGTCTTCCGTCGTATGGGGTAATCCTTCCCATTTGCGACTTAGGCCATCCGCCACTGCGTTATATTTACCTGCCACGTGTCGTATTGTTGTGATGTTGTGCATGACAATACCGTCTCGCCAGCGGGCGTGTGTTTTAGAGATTGATGTGCTGAACACGATATCCCGTACAGCCCTACAGTCGGTTTCGATTTTGATAGGGAAGCCCCATGTAATGTCCGCGAATTTATCTAGTCCGAATTTCAGCGCCGCTAGTTCTAGGACAAAAGGTTGATACCGTTGTTCCGTTTCTGATGTGCGTTTTGATGCGAAGCCAATTGGCATGATTCGTTCAACCCAGGTCCCATTCGCCGTTTGTGTTTGTGCCCGTTGTGTGAGGCAGGCTCCGAATCCTTCTTGGCAGCCGTCCGTTGTCAGGATGAATGGTGTGCCGTCGTACCGTGGTGCCTGGAGAACCGGTTGTTCTGTGAGCGCTATCTTGAGTTGTATGAAGGCTGCGGTGTGTTCTGGTGTCCAGTGCGTTTGCAGCGGGAAGTTGCGCATTGCCTTGCGGTATGGTATCTTCGTGATTGGTTTTGGTAGCTCGACCAGCGCTATAAGATCTCGTAAGGGTTTCTCTTTTTTGGCGTAGTCTTTGATGAGGTCCCGGAAGTGGCCTGTGAGACCTAGAAATGATGTTAGGTTTAGCGCATCTGTCAGTGTGTTCCAGTTAATGATCGCTGTGAGTTTTGCGACATCTGGTTGTACGCCTTGTGGTCCTACCATTGCCCCTGCAAAGACTGTTTCTGTCATGAAGAAGCGGCTTTTCGATGGTGATAGCGAGAGACGGTGTTGTCTGCAGGCTTCGAAGATGCGGGTTAGCTGGTTTACCATCTCGCTGAATGAGTCGGCTGCACAGCCTCCATCATCTACGAATAGTTCCAAGGTGTTGTCGGCCATGAGTGTGTGCAGTCGTTCTGCGATCGCAACAGTAAATGTTGATGGTGCACCTGTGAGTCCCATTGCCATGCGTTTGTACCAGAAGTATCCCATGCCTTCAACATAGAATGCTAGGTATGGTCGCCACTGTTCTGGTACTTCTATGGCATAGAAGCCCGCTGCGAAGTCGAAGACTGAGACGAATTGATGGCCACTGAGTCGCTGTTGTTTGGTACGAATGTCGCCATGTTGTACTGATGGGATTTGTGTGACTTTATTGAGTTCTCCGAAGTTCTGCATAATGCGCCATTTAAAGGACCCTTTTGGTCTGTCGTCCTGCAGGGCGGTCCTCGCTGCAGGTGAGGGTATTGATTGGGATGGGAAGTGCGGGGGGATTCCTGCTGCTGTGCATTGGTCATTGAGTAGTTGTCGTAGCTCATCTAGTGTCATCCCGCCTGTAGCGTCGTGTGTTTTCTGGGTGAGTACTGTGGGTGCAACATGCTTTATACGCTCTATCGGCACACGTTCTATCATTCCTGCCTCTAGCATTTGTTGCGTCCATTTGTGTAGGTACTCCTTTTGTGGTGGGCTGAGTGGTCGCTGTTGGCATTTCGTGTTGAACTTCGTATCCGTCGGTACGTTCAGATTATGGTAGGTGCCTACTAGTGGGATGACTTCTGATAGCGCACATGCGAATACGTCTGCATATTGGGTGATAAGTCCCTCCGCTTGTCGTCGCTGTTCCGTGCTGAGTGTTACGATTTCCTTACTTCATCCTGGCGTCTTCCTTGTTTCCTCTTGCATCACTTATCTTGCCACTCCGTTAATCTGTCTAGAACGCTTCGAGCACGCCTTGCTCATTGTCGGACTGGATACGATGTATCTATACACATAGCCTCTTGGCTATGTGCTTCGCCTTCATCACTTGCTTCATCTCCGTGTTCCTTGATCTTGATGGACAGCTTCCTCCGCAGTCCGGCTCTCTCGCGCCGGCTTAGTATTCCCATCCTTCCATGGTGTTCTCCGATATTCGCTGCTGCGCATTTCTTTAATATATAAACTAGAGATAGACATTCGATGTACTTCATACTTGATCTACACAATACAAGTGTACATCTCGTGTCAACCCTTGTGAACTCCTCTGAGAACTCTTTGACGACGTTGTCGTACCTCTTCGTGAGCGTCCTCCGTCAAACGAGCCAAGTTCAACCTTTGTCTTCGCTTTGGTACACTTCGTGTAACACTGAGCATGCTTCCAAACGTGAGTGCCTTTAGGATGAACTTGATTCGCTGCGGGTTGAATGGGTCTGTTAGGCGTGTGAAGGGTTCTGTTGTCAGTTCCGGGTGTGCTATGCACTTATTGTCAGCGATTGCTGGTGTGGATATATGCGCCATGACTGGAACTCCCCTCGAGGGGGGCTCCTTGCCCCCCGTTATGACATCCTTCGTCATATCTCCCATTTCTGCCATCATGACATTCGGCTGTTTCATGGTTGGAGGCCGTCCTGGCTCGTTGATTGCATGTGTGTGTTGCATTCGCTGTTTCACATCTAGTGTAGATCCTTGTCCCATGATGCAGCCATGTCGTTCTGCATTCATTTGGTTGCTGATCGTGGTTCGCGTGTGGGTGTTCGCTATTACAATGGTGTCTTGATCGTAGTCATGAATGGCCTTGAACGCCGATAGCAATGGTTTTCCAAATAGGAATGCCCATCCACCGTGTGAGTTGAATACCTCAAAGGTGCCTGTTGCTTGTACGCCATCGATGTCTATGGTGCCCGTCCATCATGCTTCCGAGCGTAGTACTAAGCCATTTGCCATTCATAGTTTCTGGCTCGACTGGCCGATGTTGTGTAGTCTGTGTTTGACTTGATTGAAAACTGATGTGCACATGGCGCTGACCATGGCGCCGTCGTCAAAGAGGGCCCGGACTCGTACTCGTTCACCTCGTGGGCCTAGTAAGCAAACATTATGTATAAAGGGTGTTGCCTGCAATGTTGCATTATCGGTTTCGATCCCCATAGAGTAAAGGTCAATGGCTGAGTTGTCGTGTGTATATGTACAGAGGCTGCTATGAACAACGCGTGGGGTGGTTGTTGTTTCGAGTATGGTACCCTGTATTTTGTTTGCCTGGGCTGTCGTTCCACCCGCCGTGACACCAGCCCTTACTCGTTTCCCTCCACCACTTCCAGGAAACCCACAAGTGGTGCCGTATCCCTATTGAACGATCCTAGAGTGCGCTGACAGAATGCGCGCCAGATTGTCTCCCTATTGTCCAGTCGTTTTGGGTTATCCTCCTCTATTACGCAGTTCCGTCCATTGTGGCCATGCGTTCCACAACGGAAGCATTCCCCTGAGCATATCTCTGCCGTCCCAGGTCGAAGTGGGAAAGGTGTGTGTTCTGTGATGCGCGCGTTAGGGCTATGTTTTACTTCCCACTGTGTGACCTGAAGTTTGTAGGCTTTGTGACCTGTGTCCGTGTCTGGGTGGTGTGGTAGCATTGTGGTGTTGGTGCGAAGGACGTCCTTTTGTACCTCTCGCAGTGCCCCTGTCCTTCCGTCCTGGCGTAGTTGTCTTGGTTGTGAGATGTAGCGTGTTCCTCGGGTGGCCGCATGGTCTATGGTGGTCGACTGTCCTCTGTCTCCTATACCGAGTTGGCGTATTTGCGACGTAAGTGTCCCAACATGGTCCGTCTGTCTCGTCTTCTCCATTTGCTGTAGTCGAGTGTTGAATTCTGTTTTGAGTGCGGTCATCTCGCGGTCCCGTTTCTCCTGCTTCTTTCTACCATCTTTCAGCTTCTGTATGTCCACCTCCTTCACTGCCTTCGCAAAGTCCTCCCATGTATCGTAGTTTGCTCCAAGTTGCTCCTTGAGAACGTCTGGGAGGTTATCCCGTACGAGCCAGATGTATGAGTTCCCACTCGCAATGCCTGCCTCTTTTGCTAGCTGCAGTGTCCTGTTTGCCCAGTAGACATGGCTCCATGCTTCTATGTATCAGAATCTAGATAGGGGCAGCAATGCCCAAACTCAGAGTGCTGCAGGAAAGGCAGAGCACAACTGTGTATTTACCTAGATAGGGGCAGCAATGCCCAAACTAAGTAACATGAGTACAGTAGATGACTAATCAAGGAAAGGGTCTCACCTCAGAGTGCTGCAGGAAAGGCAGAGCACAACTGAGGTGGAGGAAAGAAAGTCGAAGGTTTAAAAAGGGTAGAGTTATGCGCTCGCTTAACTCCGGACCACTCCGGACCGGAATAGGCGAAAATAGGCGTACCTACAAAGGGAATCTGAAGGGCGAAGCGGTATAGGATCGGATCAATGAGGGACGCCACAACGTTGCATACACGAGGCGGAATTATACCAAAGGGAGGTAAACCAACTCCGGAGGTGTGAGTGCCTCAGGAGCACGAAAGAGCTCCGGAGTTGGCTGCGCAGGCAGTCCGGAGTTCCGGAGTCAGTTTTTGGCACTCCCACTTGAGCGCAAATGTAGACCCATAGCGCGAACGAATTTCCAATGTTGTTCTCGCGGAAGGGGCTTTGTGAGAATATCCGCTACCATGTCTCCGGTAGGAACATACCGGACGACAGCTTCTCCTTTTCCGACCAGGTCATCGCGGACGAAATGGTATTTTTGCTGTATGTGCTTTGTCCGGGCGCGGAATTGCGGATCGCGGGAAAGGATGATCGCTGCTTGGTTGTCGCAGTGGAGAGTGGTAGGTCCGGTTTGCGGATGTCCGATCTCCTCAAAGAAGGTTCGTAGCCAGGCGAGGTGTTGTCCGGCGTTACTAAGTCCGATGTACTCGGACTCCGTTGACGACAGTGCTACCATACTTTGGAGTTTGCTCGACCATGAAATGGCGCCTCGGTTGCTAAGGAAAATGAATCCAGAGACGGATCGGGAGTTGTCCGGGTTCTGTGACCATCCTGCGTCCGAGAATCCGTGGAAGTCCATGTCCATGGACACCGCGTTTCCGTCGTATCGGAGTTCCATGTCCGTGGTACCGCGGATATAGCGGAGTACTCGTTTGGCAGCGTCCCAGTGGCACTTCTTCGGAGCGGAGGTAAAACGGCTGAGCGTTCCGACCGCGTGCGCTAGGTCAGGCCGTGTCCCCATCATTAAGTACATTAGTGACCCTATGACTGTGAGGTACGATACTTTCGTTCCGTTAATGATTATCTCCGGTAGTGTGGTGTCGTCGTCCGGGTCCGTGGCCAAAAGGGAGCAGCTGTGTAGCATTGGAGTTTGGCACGGGGCGGAGCTTCCCATTCCGGTCCGCGAAAAGACCGTTTGCGCGTACTGGGTTTGCGATAGGGAGATCGTGCGGAGTTGCCTGTTCCGGCGGACTTCAAGTCCCAGGATAAACTTTGCTTCTCCGAGATCGTGCATTTTGAATGAGGAGCATAGCGAGGACTTTACGGAGTTCATAAAGGAGCGGGTGCTGGCTGCTAGGAGTAGGTCATCCACGTAGACGACGAGGAAACAGACCTGTCCGTTTTTACGGAGCACGTATAGGCACGTTTCCGCATCTAAACGGCTGAACCCGAGCTCTCCGAGTTTCCTGTCTAGGGTTTTGTTCCACGTCCGCCCCGCTTGCTTGAGTCCGTACAAGGATCTTCGGAGTCGCCAGCAATATCCGGGCTGAATGGGAATACCTTCCGGAGGTAGGAGATATAGCTCCTCCTCTAATTCTCCGTTGAGGTAAGCGGTCGAAACATCCATTTGGTCCAGCTCCAGATTATGCTTGGCGGCGAGGGCTATAATGGTTCGGACGGAGTCCAGGTTCGCAACCGGAGCAAAGACCTCCTGATAGTCGACTCCTTCCTTTTGGGTGAAGCCTCTCGCTACGATCCGGACTTTGTACCTGTCCACTTTTCCGTTCTCATCTCGCTTGATGCGGAATACCGGCTTGGAGGTGATCGGAGTTGCGCCTTCCGGCAGGGGGACGGTTTCATACACGTGGTTCGCGTTTAGGCTTAGGAGTTCTTCTTCGACCACTGATTTCCACAGGTCCGCATCGGATCTCGAATAGGCGTCTTTGATCGACTTCGGAAGGTTTTCCCCGCTAGGTCCGTGCGCGATCCCAGCAAAAAGGTGGTCCTGAAGCTCTTCTTGAACGCTCAGAAAGGCACCCGGAATGTCTGGAGTTTCGGCGACACTTTCATGATCGGACCTTTCCGCGGATAGGACATCCTCTATTTCGGCTTCATCGTCCGAGTCCTCCTGCCTTTTTCGCTTCCGTCGCTCTTCTTCGTCTAAGGCGCGCTGGTAATCTTTGTTCCTATCGGCCTGTTTCCGTATGCGGTTTCCTCTGTGTACTCCTGCGATTTTCTCGGCCGGAGGTGACATTGGAGACGTGGGACGAGTCGGACTTGGCTCTGGAGTCGGATTTGGGGTTTTGTTCGGTGATCGGTCGAGGTGGAGCTTGTCTAGTTTCTCTACCAGGTCCGTGACTTCGTCCGTCTCAGTCGGAGGTGCTCCCACTGGATCTGAGTGGGGTATGTTCTCTTCGTCCTCTTCGTCATCCCAGGAGGTTACGCCGGAGTCGCGGACATTGCGAATTCCCTCCCACTGACCCTTGGATGCACAAGTCCAAGGGGTGGCCTCGGAGTCGGAGATTTTACCAGACTCGTTGAAAGTGACGTGGCGACTGGAGATTATGGTACGTCGTTCCAGGTCGAGAAGTTTGTATGCTTGCTGTCCGTGGGTGTATCCGAGCAGAATGCACTTTCGGCCGTGCGACCAGAATTTACCGCTCTGTTGTTCCTTCAGAATTAGGGCGTATGCGATGCATCCGAAAGGGCGGAATAGTGTAGGATCGACGGACCGCTTGAATAAGGCGTGGTATGGGGCGTCTCCGTTCAGGGCGGACGTCGGACTCCGTGCGGAGATGTATGCGGCAGTGGCCATGGCTTCGGTCCAGAAAGACTTCGGAAGTTTGGAGTCCTCGAGCATGGAGTTTGCTAGGAGTGATAGCGTTTGGTTCATGCGTTCTGCGAGTCCATTTTGTTCGGGAGTGTACGGAGCGGACGTTTCGAGGGCAGTCCCGTCGCTCCGGAGTACGTTCCTAAAATCTTTGTTTGTGTACTCGCTCCCCCCATCGCTCCGAATAAACTGGATGTGCAGGTCGGAGAACATCTCCGTTCCGATTTCCGTGCAGAAGAAAGATTGACAGTCGGACTTCCATTGGAGGTAAGTGTCGCGGACTTCGCTCTTTTTCTTCATGAAGTAAATCCAAGGGAAGCGAGTGAAGTCGTCTACGATGAGTAGCCAGTACCTGTAACCCTCGCGAGATGCCGGAGATATCGGACCTCCGACATCCGTGTGAATCATCTCTAGCGGCTTGGATGTCCGTACTCCTTCCTTTGCCTTAAACGGGAGTTTTCTCATCTTCCCGACCGTGCAAGGTTCGCAGAAATCCGGGACTCCAGTAAGTCCGTCGATGCCTTGGAGAAGACCTTTTCGGACCATAGTTTGGATTTGTGGTACGGCGATGTGTCCCAAGCGTCTGTGGAGTATGTTGATGTCCACGGATGTCAGGCTAGACTCAGGAGTGTGGACCGGAATGGCGTCCGCGTGGTATAGGCCGTTGCGATGGTGTCCAGTTAGGAATATCCTTTGTCCCTTCTGGACGGAGCAAGAATCCGACTCTCCTGGAAATGTGGTACAGAAGCCCAGCTTCGACAGTCGCGGTACGGAGATTAAGGACAGGGTGAACTCCGGAACATGTAGGACTTCGCTGAGGGAAATTTCATAATGCTTTCCATGCGCTGAGGAGCGGAGAATGACAGTTCCGATTCTGATGGTGCGTACGGTGGAGTCGTCTCCGAACTGTACCGAGCGGGGTGATGGAAGGACGGAATATGTCGAGAACCAATTCCGGTGCGGTACCATGTGTGATGTGGCTCTGGAGTCGATGATGATGACCGGGTTTTGCGATTTGGCGGAGTCGGACGTTACGTAGGCTTGAATCCGCTTGTATAGAGCTTGGTCTACGCGATCGCTAGCTACATGAGTTCTATCCGGGGGGTCCGGACTCGGACTAGATCCCTCTGCCGCGTTCGCTTTGTCCTTCCTGTACTTATCCCTCAACTCCTGCGGCCAATACTTTTGGCTCCGACACTCTTTCGTGTCATGTCCCGCCGTTTTGTGGTACTCACACCACTTCCCTTTCTGTTTCCGCTCGCTCTTGACATTTGTGGAGTGCGCGGAGTCGGCCTTAGCGGATAGTTTAAGGCGAGCGTCCTCCGAGAGAATGCGGACCTTGATAGAGTCGAAGGTCAATTTGCTCTCGTCGATGGTGTTGATGACGGAGGAGGCGAAAGTCTTCCACTCCGGAGTTTTCGGAAGGGAGTTGAGAAGGATGAAAGCCAGGATCTTCGGGTCGACGGAGTATTTCATTCCGGCCAACCACGATTCCAAGGATCGGATCGACGCGATGTGTTCGGAGAGATCGGAGATCCCGTCCCATTGTGACGCGAACAGTTGGCAGTAGGAGTAGTAAGCGGAAGGGAGGTTGGACGTTTGGTAGAGCGCAAGGAGGGCATCGAAGAGCTCTTTTGCGGAGGTGCGGTCTGCGGTCTTCAGGAGAATCGCATCGGAGATGTGATCCTGGATTATTCCGTGCGCTTTCTCGTCGCGCTCTATCCATTTTTGAGACTTGTCTGCGGAGCCGGTGGGTACGGAGATGGAGCTAATGCTCCCGGAGTTTCTGGCGGATGCGCTAGAGTCCGCGGACGGGTTCGGACAGAGGTCCGTGCCTAGGGCAACGCCGAGGAATTTTTCCCTACGGAGTTTGGCGGTGATGCGCAGCTTCCATACTTGGAAGTTGCTAGGTCCAAGCAGGAGCGGGCATTTGGCAATGGAGGAGTGGGACTCGGAAGGCATCGGAGTTGGCCCAGGATGCGTCGGGGCGATGGACGTGTTTGTACGCTTCAGGAGCGGAGTTGTGCGGAGCGATGACTTCTGCTAGTGTGCGCTAGCAGGGCTCATAACCTATCAGAATCTAGATAGGGGCAGCAATGCCCAAACTCAGAGTGCTGCAGGAAAGGCAGAGCACAACTGTGTATTTACCTAGATAGGGGCAGCAATGCCCAAACTAAGTAACATGAGTACAGTAGATGACTAATCAAGGAAAGGGTCTCACCTCAGAGTGCTGCAGGAAAGGCAGAGCACAACTGAGGTGGAGGAAAGAAAGTCGAAGGTTTAAAAAGGGTAGAGTTATGCGCTTGCTTAACTCCGGATCACTCTGGACCGGAGTAGGCGAAAATAGGCGTACCTACAAAGGGAATCTGAAGGGCGAAGCGGTATAGGATCGGATCAATGAGGGACGCCACAACGTTGCATACATGAGGCGGAATTATACCAAAGGGAGGTAAACCAACTCCAGAGGTGTAAGTGCCTCAGGAGCACGAAAGAGCTCCGGAGTTGGCTGCGCAGGCAGTCCGGAGTTCCGGAGTCAGTTTTTGGCACTATGCCTCTGACTGTTGTTGTTGTGGCTATCTCTGTGTCCGCGAGTCTCAGCTTCATCAGCTCCTCCTGGTATTCCGCTGCTGTTTTGACCGCTCGTGTAATCGGTGGCCATCTCGAGTTGAATTCCGTCGTGAGTTGACCCCACGATGAAATGCCGCCCGTGAGGATGAGGCCCTGGTACCATTCTTCGGCTTTAGACGTTCCTGCTAGATAGTACTCCAGGTTCGCGATTTTGGCCTTGTCCTCTGTGATCGAAGACTGGATCATGGCTTTGCTGAAGCTCTTCAAGAACTCCTGTGGGTTTTCATCTGTCCTTCCATCACCCCAGAAGGACTTTACGGACTCCATGATACGTCGGTTGTGTGGGCGTAGTGTCGTCGGTGATGGTGAGGTTTTACCAGTAATGGATGTGCGCTGATTTGCGCGACTCTCTGTCTGTTGTTCGTCTTCACTGTCCCAGAGAGGGAGGTATGGTGTAGGTATCTCTGGTGTGTCTAATGGTGACGAGTCCGTTGTTGTCTCTCCTGGCGATGTTATCGATAGTCGTCTCACAAAGC
>JBBPUD010000515.1:0-16950 GCA_038094475.1 Phylloporus aff. rhodophaeus
GATCGCGGAAGATAACTAGAACTGGTCGCTCTAAAGAGACGTACCGTTGTTCGTGGTCCTCGTATATTTGGGGGTTGCCCACCTTGGACATCATTGCGCCTGAGCGGGCAGCCATGTCTGCTTGGTGAGATGCGTTGAGTGGTTGAGATAAAGCTGGGTGTTATAGGGGGTCTCGTCACCACGAGACTCGTTACCAGGTCCAACATAGTATGACATCATGATGAAGCCAAACCAGATCTCGTCCGCATTCCGACTCGGTAAGAAACATGAAGTCGCTTGGACTGCAGTAATACTGAGTCAGCTGGTACGAATAATTGTAGGAACCACCGGCCTGCATCTCCGCCTGCACACGTTGCACAGATGCAATAGCACTGAGACGTGCCAAAAAGATGTCCTTTTCCGCCCTACTTTGGCACAAACCACCGTGCACAGGCGTGGCTTGTAATTTGACTGAGTGCGTTGAAGAAAAACGATGAAAAGAAGAATTGTTTATCCTATGTGTCACGTGCTAGTGGCCAACGCCTCTCACAACAGAACCCTACTCATACCTCCTGCGCTCTTTTTCGAGCAAGGAATTGCATACGGATAGTCGAACGACAGCAGCAACTTGTACACTGGCCTGTAAAATTTTCCCAAAGTGGACCCTCGTTTGTCGTAGACTCGTAAGCGATCTTAAATCTATGGCTGGAGGCCCGGATGTAGCATGCTGCAGGTGTGCTCACGAACTGAACACTGTTGCTGGCCTCTGTCCAGAACCCTGACAGCTTTCCACGAACTCCAGGTCTCCAAGCAATGTATACAGCTACTAGCTCTGTTACCATGACTGTAAAGTCATTCTGGTATGTATTTCTGCATAGGTGCTTCAAGTGCCAGTGATGTTCAATGATGTAGAGGGATTGAAACAATGATACAGGGAGTGTTGATCCGTTATGTCATGAGACACCCCACATTGTTGATTAATGATTCTTCAGCATTTGGGGTTCTTCACAAAATAGAGTAATCCCACCTTCAAGCTTCAACAGAAATCATCACTGCTAGATTGTCATCGTCTCGTGATAATGTGCCAGTGATCGGGTTGCACAGTGGCAGGACCAGGTTTACAAGGATGTCATGATTCCTCCCACTCCATTTGAAAGGGCTCTCTAAATATCGGTGGCTTGCCACTGGAAGGGGTGTCACATAGCGATATCGGGATCGACCCCCTAGTTCTGGGAACGTTCTTGGGTAACAGACGGGTTTTTCCGTACTCTACATCTGGAAATAAGGGTGTATCTACAGGAGGCAACATAGTACTACATGGTCCTTGTTACCATCATAGTCCCTGTCGTCTTCCCCCCTGTATGTAGTACTACATAGTCCATGGATGTCTACCAGGTCCTACTGTAGCCACCTGTAACTGGTGTTAGCCTATGGTAGCCAGGGTCATGTCAACCTAGGCCTATGGTAACCATCTGAAGACTATGGTAGTCAGCAAGACTACAGGTACTACAGAAGCTACAATGGCCAATACAACCTACAAGACTATGCTAGCCAATCTAGACTACACTTCACACCATAGAATAACAGATAACCAACCATAAATGATTATTGCATAACTAGTACTTTATTACACTCAGGCCTAACTATCATCTACTGTACATATGTACACCTATCCCCACTTCATACTGCACATACCCACACTCACACCTCATTACCTAGATGGACATGGATGAGTAGATGTGTATACTGGACTGAGTACATACCATCTTTGCATTGGAGTGCACACGGGTGCATATACATATTGCCTAGAACTGGATGTGGATGAGCAGATGAGTGTATACTTAGGCATGTATGCACTATCTTCATATTGGGGTGGACATGCGTGTGCGTTGGTGGGATGCATGGCTTGACTTGGTTGGGTGTTGATGCACTTGAGTGCATGTAATGAGGTGAGCAGGATATGCGCGTGCTTGTGTGAGCATGCACCTGCACTGGGTAAACCTGATATTACATGCTCTTCAGGTGCATACATGTTTTCTGGATGGACAATGGTGAGCATGGTGTGCGTGTGCTTGGGTAAGCACGCACCATGAATGCTGGTGAGCAGGGTGCTTGTGTGCTCTGCGGGTGCATGTGTGCCTTTATTGGATGGACACGCATGCGCTTCGTTTGCTTGGGTATGTAGTATGCATGTGTGTGCATGCTGTGTGCATGCACCTGTGAGTGCACGTGTGGCTTTGCGTGGGTGTGCATGAGTGCAGGTGATGAGGGTGGAGGTGGGTGAGTGCACGATTGTATGGGGTTGTGATGGTAAGGAAAGAAAGAGCTGGATGGGACTTAGTGAAATTTTTGAGGTCTGTATTATGTAATACAAGGCCACGTCAGCGCGGCCTCTCAGACATGCCACACCAACACCACACTCGTTCCAATTCACCACAGATGCATGCTGATACATGAAGTGTACCAAAGCATGGACGAAGGTTGAACGTTACTCGTTTGATGGAGGATGCTCACGAAGAGGTACAACAACGTCGCCAAAGAGTTCTCAAGGGTTCGCAAGGTATGACATGAGATGTACACTTGTATTGTGTAGATCAAGTATGAGTACATCGAGTGTCTATTCTACGTATTTATGGGATCGAGATGCGCAGCCTTGGAAACTCGAAGAACATGATGGAAGGTAAGAACACTAAGCCGGTGCGAGAGAGCCAGACTGCGGAGAGAGGCTGTCTGAAACGGAAACAAGAAGTATAGTGAAGTGAAACAGGAACAAGGATGAAACAGTGACTTGAAGACAACAACCTGTGTGAAGGTACATGTCATTGGTTATACAGCAAGAAAGAGGCATTGTCAAGAACAATGAGGGAATGCTCATCATGCTCAGCAAGGATCATAGGAAGAACAAAGAACAAGATACAACAAGTGAGAAGTAAGATGTGACGTAGAGCGAAAGAATTGTAACATTACCCCCTTTGTAGAGTTGCGTCCCTGGCGTAACTTTCCATCCCCCAACCAAGAGTCTTTCAAGGGTTTTCGGCAGGCATGGGGTGGTCAGATCCATGGAGATGTGGACACTGCAGCTCAGTATGTCCAAATTGATTGCAATGGAAGCAGACTTCTCGCGGACACCGAGTGGGTCCATGTCCCCATTGTTAACAAGTAGTACATTGTAGGGCGAGGCAAAGATGCTGGGGATGACCAGGAGTGACAGTGTGACAGTGGGGGCATTGGTACAGAGGACATTCATCTCAATAGTGACCAGCATGGTGGCATCGGAAGCAACAAGTGAAGTGAGATGTGGGAGGTCGGACATACAGGTTGTGAAGAAGGTGTGTGGGTGCAGAGAGAATGGATAGGCCACTGACGTGGACGACATAGGCACTATTGTAGGAGAGGGCCTGTTGATCTATCTGTCGGAATCCACCAGGTGGATCAAGTAAAAATGGGATTATATCATCTTTCACAATGCATGGTTGGATAGCCGGAGTGGGGATATGGATGGGGGAGTCTTCTTCGACAGGGGAGGAGATGCGTAGTGGTAGGGGCAACAGGGGAGGAGAAGGCAAGGGGGTTTCCCAAGGAGAAAGACTAATACTGGTTAAATAAGCTGTGTGTTCGTCAGGATACATTGAGAGAAAAATAGAACGGAACACTGGGTACATAACAGAAATGGGGAGCTGTGCAATGAAGCTGTGGAAGTCAGCAGTGTGAAGGAGTTGTAATACTCGTCCCGTGAGGCTGTTCTGGGTTTCTCGAACGGGTAAGCCATAGGCTTCAGGCAAGTCATTGGGTGCCACATGGAAGTAAAACACTTGGGCAGTGTGAATCTTGTGATATAGTGTGACCAGTCCCTTGATGATCGGGTCGTCAGCATATAAGGGCATTCGTTCGAGTAACAACACCAGAGAGGGTTTGCAAAGGATACTAGCGAATAGTGGTTTCCAAATGCGAGGAGGAAGAAGATGTGATTGAATGGGGGAAACACGAAGCAACGCCATCAGATCATTGATGTCAGGGGACGAGGGTGGTGAGCTTGATGGGAGCGAGATGGGTGGAGACTGGATGTCTGAGGTCATAGTGATGGTTGTGTCCTTGGGGCTAGAGAGGAGTGGGCCAAGGTCGGTATTAAGAACCAGAGTAAGAAGAATATGAGCACGATGGTAAGGAATGAGATCAGGGAGATCCAGAATGTTTTGAGATAAGAGCAACAGAATTCGTGCATATGGGGAGGAGCCTCACAAAGAGATCACAATGTCCTGTTGGAGCTGAATTTCATTGTAGTTGATGGAGTTTCTTATAGTCCTTCAATATGTCCTGAGAATGTAACAAATTGGTTTCAGGTTCCCATGTGTTTTCTGCGGATGAGTAACCCTTCCATGTGGTCAGGTACTGATATCGGCCAGGGGATCCCTTGTGAGAGAGTATCGCCTTTAGTTCGTATTCTTCTTTGTCATCAATTATGTCAGGAGGAGGCTATGGGAATGATGGGCCATGCACTTCAGTTTGTTTGAAGGAGGAAAGCAGTAAGGTGTAAAACATGTTGTGGATCTTCCAGGTACTGGGAAGTTTTAGTTCGTAGGCAAGAGGTGATATGACGCGGATTATCTTGAAGGGGCCGTGTCATTTGGGAGCGAGTTTTCAAGAGGGATAAGGAATACGGAGGTTGGTATATTCTAACCATACATGGTCTCCTACCTTCCAGGGAGAGAACTTCTGAGTGGATCGTTTGGTCATAAGGAGGCGAGTGGAGTCATGTGCTGCAAGGGCTTCTTTTCACACTTCTTCCAATGCGGTGAGTCGGGTTTCCAAGGCAGGAATGAAGGTCTTCCTGATCGCCAGGAAGTTCCTGGGTTCATATCCGAGCATCAAGGAGAAGGGGGAGATTTTGGTTGAGCTGTGAGGAGCGGTGTTATGATGGAACTTGGCTGTGGTGATGTGATCCGCCCATTGATGTGGGTTGTTACCACAAAAGATCCATAGGTATGTTTCCAGTTCCTGGTTGGTACACTCAGTTTGTCCGTTGGTCTGTGGGTGATAGGCAGTAGAGAGTTTGAGATCGTATTGGAGAAGGCGGGCAAGTTCCCTAGCAAGTGCAGAGGCAAACTGTGGTCCTCAGTCAGAGATGATGGAGTTGTATAGACCAAAACGTTTGAAGACGTGGTTGAAGAAAAGCTTGGCTACACCTGCAGCATCAATGGTTTTAGTACAAGGGTATAAAATTACCCCCTTCATAAGGCCATGGTCGACCACGACCATGATTGAGTCAAAGCCATTGGAACAGGGAAGATTGGTGATGAGGTCAACAGACAGTTGGCGAAATGGAAGAAAGACAGTGGATGGAATAGGTTGAAGTGGGAGAATAGTGGGATGTGTGTTAACCTTGTTCTGCTGACACATAGCACAGCCAGCAATGTAGTTCCAGACAAAGGTGGCCAATCCAGGCCACCAAAAGTCTTGTTCGACAATGGATTTGGTGCAGAACTGTCCCATGTGACCAGTTGTGGAGGAAAAATGTACTGTGGCAAGAAGGAGTTGGCGAGAAGCAGGGGGAACATATAGGCATCCTTAGTAGAATAATTGACCGTCGTCATAACGCCAGTCAGCTAGAGCGGAGCAAGGGAAGAGTGGGGAGCCATCGGCAAGATTATGTATGGCTTGAAGGACAAGGGGATCAAAGGGGGAGGACTGTTGGATTTCTTTGACGAGAGAAGTATTGAGGGCAGAGATGACCACAGGGTCAGGGAGAATGGAAGCATTGGCATTGTCATCAGCAATGTTAATCAGGTCATGGCGAGAGAGTGCATCTGCAGGTCCCATCTGGGAGCCTGGGGTGACTTTCCAGACAATATCATAGTCCTGGAGGAAAAGTGACCAGTGAGCTTGTCAACAAGAGAGTTTGCGAGGGTCTTTGAGATAGGATAAGTTCTTATGGTCCATGATGACTGTGGCGGGGTGTTTAGTGCCTAGTAGATATTGTTGCCATTCCTGGAGGGTGAGGATGACAGCAAGAAGTTCACGATTGTAGATGTTGTAGTTTCACTTGGCTAAAGTGAAGGTTTTGGAGAAGTAGACACAGGGGTGGAGATCGCCATTGCTGTCCTCCTGTAGAAGGACTGCTCCGGCTGTGAGGAGAGAGGCATCAGTCATGATGAAGAACGGACAAGAGATGTTAGGGAGTGCAAGGACAGGGGTAGATGCAAAGATTAGTTTTAGATGGGTGAATGCCTTGTCTTGGTGATGAGTCCATTCCCACTTCTGGTCCTTTCGCGTAAGGAGTACAAGGGGACCAACGATATCAGAGAAGTTGGGGATAAACTTTCGGTAGAAGTTGGTGAATCCAATAAAACTGCGGATGCCTTTCATGGAGGTTGGTGGTTTCCAATCTTTGATCACGGACAGCTTGGTGGGGTCCATCTCCACTCATCCTTGGCCTATGATCATGCCAAGATACTGTATTCCATCTGGGGTGTGTCAAAGGAACATTTGGAGATTTTAACAAAGAGTCCGTGTTCACAAAGTCGTTGGAGTACTTGTTTGGTTCTGGAGTGATGTAATTCGATGTCATGCCGTGTGTGGATGCTGAGGTTGTCCATGTAGATTTTGAGCCAACATTCAGATATCATGTCGGCAAAGATGTGGTTCATGAATGCTTGGAATGTAGAAGAGGCATTGTTGAACCCGAAGAACATGACAGTTGGTTCAAAGAGGCCAAGAGGGATGATGAATGCCACTTTCCATTGATCCGATTCTTGTATATGTTATGCTTGGCCCTGGTAGGGACAAGTGTAGCCTCAATGGAAGCTAGGTCTCAAGGAGTCGACGCACAGAGGCTCAATGGTGACAAGGAGTCAATGTATGGAAGCTCGATGGTGACAAGGTACTGGCGCACAGAGGCCCAGATGACTAGTCCCAAGGTGCAACCAAGGGAAGTCCAAGGACAAGGTACCGATGCACTGAGGCTCAGTGTGAACAAGGAGGTGAAGGGCTGGTACCTTCAGACGAGGAGCAAGGAGGAAACCCGAGTGTATTGTGGGTACAATCGAGGAGGTCTAAGCTAAGGTACAACGGCTGGCGAGTGTGGTATATATACCCTATGATGACTAAGCTGTGGAAGGTCATAGAATGTCAGAGAACAATGACAAAGCAAGAAAGTAAGTGAGAATGAGTAAGTGGAGCTGATAGCATTGGCGAGGCTATGTGGAGGAGTAAGCGTGATGATGAAGGAAGTGGAAGGTCATAGAATGACATGGAAAGGAATGAGTCATCACGGTGACAAGAGACATGTCTGTGCACGATCAAGGCAAAGATCAAGGAGAAAAGAGAGAAAATGTAACATTACCCCCTTTCTACATCTGAGTCCACAACAAAAAACCATTCAAAAGTCCAAAGTGCTGAAGACAGGAGATCTATCAATGTTGTCATATGCTGCAGCATCAAGGGAGATGTCACCTAGGGAGGGAGATCTGGAGTAACGAGAGTGATGATAATTTCCCAATCTGGTTCTAATGTGAGGGCAAGCAGGTGGGACTGCACAAGCTCGGTGAGGCGTAGTGCCTCGGCGGCCTTGGGAGGCAACCTGGGAGTGGTTAGAATGAGATGAGGAGCTTGAGGACGGTGGAGAGATGGCCAGGGCAGGAAAGAGCCGAGGGCATTGTTCCTGAATGTGATGGCCTCTGAGACAGACGGGACAGACAGGGCAGTGGGAGATGGTATGACCAGGGTGGAATCTGTGGCACTTGGGGCATTGGTACAGTTGGCAATCCTTTTGCAAGTGGAATAGACGATGACATGTGAAGCAAGCTTCATGGTAGCGAGGATGACTAGGGGGGAGAGAGGTTCTTGTGATCTGTGAATACCTGGATGGGGAACAAGGAGCCGTGGAGATAGTGGTGCCATGACTTGAGAATGCGGATGATGGCAAGGAGTTCATGGTCGTAAATGTCGTAATTACGTTCCGCAGGGGAGAAGCTTGTGGACATGTAAGAGCAGGGATACCAGTCTCCATTGACATTGGTTTGGAGAAAGATAGCGCCCGAAGCAAACTTCAAGGCGTCAGTGGCAATGGCAAAGGGGCGTGAGGGATCTGGCATTTGCAGTACCGGCTTGGCAAGGAAGAGCACCTTAAGCGAGTTGAACAACTGCTGGCAGGCTGGGGTCCAGCTGAATGCAAGGTTCTTTTTGGTGAGGTCGAGAAGAGGGCGTGTAACTGTGGCGTAGTTGGGAATGAATTGGCGGTAGAAGTTGGCAAAGCCAAGGAAGGACCGGACGTCCTTGACCTTGGTGGATACGGGCTGTTACACTTCTTTTGCTTCATTGTCATGTCCTTCTTTTCACCCGTTGTATCTCGTTCTTCATCCTTCCTATGATTCTCGCCGAATGCAATGAGCATTCTCTCATTGTTCTAGGTCATACTTCCTTCTTGCTGTACAACCAATAATGTATAACTTTACACTGGTTCTTGCCTTCGAGTTCCTGTTTCGCCCTTGTCCCTGTTTTACCTCACTATGTCCTTGATCTTGTTTCGGACAGCCTCTCTCTGCAGTTCGGCTCTCTCGCGCTGACTTAGTGATCCATCAGTCCACACTGTTCTACAGCTTTCCTTTGCTGCGTGTTTCGACCGTATAAATACATAGAGTAGACACTCAATGTACTTATACTTGATCTACACAATACAAGTGTACATCTCGTGTTCCTCCTTGCGAACCTTTGAGAACTCCTTGACGACGTTGTCATACCTCTTCGTGAGTGTCCTCCATCAAACGAGTAACGTTCAATCTTCGTCCTCACCCGGGTACACTTCGTGTATCAAAAGATCAAGTATCTCCATTGTTCCTCCTATCCAGGAGTAGGACACCTTCCTAGCAAACATTTCTCATAGAGACCGAGCCCTTTGTCGAGCTTACCACGTCCCAGAAGACGACGACGAACAAAGACACACTTAGCAACCTTCTTCTCGTCGAGTCCTTGGATCATCATACTCCCCCGCACCTCCACCATGTCCCTTAGCCTTACCTGCCCCTTGGACGCTCCCAGCCATTGAAGCACCTCCAACCTTGACTACACTGAGACCATCATCACCACCACCGCCTTCCCAGTCACCTAGTCTCCTTGCATCATCGCCCTCACCCATGTCTTCTGAAAAACCCACTGAACTACGAGCTGTGCTACCAGCAGACTTCTCCGGGAAACCGGTTGACGCTGTAAGATGGATCAAGGCCATGAAGACCTACTTCATCATCAACAAGAAACTCTACGCTGAAGACTCCACCAAGGTCTTCACCTGCCTTAGTAAGATGCTATCCACAGAGAGAGCAGCCACCTTTGCTGAAACCTGGTATGACAGGTTAGCAGACCCACTCCTCAAGGACAAAGACAAAACCTTTGATAAACTAGTTGAAAACTTTGAGAAAACATTTTTTCCCTTCAATATCCAAGCCACTGCCCGACTTCAACTCCCATACCTTCACCAAACCACCTTTCAGGAACCTGACAATACTATCAATGATGGGTTCCAGAAGTTCATCTCAGACTTCCTAGGAACCGCTGCCAAGTCTGGCATCACCGACCAACAGTTGCTCATCAGCTACTTTGCCACGGGATGTGACCAAAAGATCACAAACATGGTTCTGTCCATGAGCGAACTGCCAACCAACCTGAATACGTGGATCGACAAGTCCACGCAGTTTCATACCCAGAAGGCTCACATGGCAGCCATCAGGAAAGGCGCTCCTCAAGGCCATACCATCCCTGTTGCCCCCGCTTCTCGTTTTATCCATCGATCCACCCCTTGTATCAGAGATCCAAACGCTATGGATGTGGACTCCATTTGAGTCTCCAAGCTCACCCCCGAAGAACGTTCTAAATGCATCAAAGAAAGACACTGCTTCAGATGCCAAAAGACTGGGCACAACACCCAGAATTGTAAGATGTTCTCTGTCTCACAGAACATCCGCTCTGCCCCTGTCAAAGAACCTACTGTTTTAAAGGAAGCCCCTGCCCTGCCACCCAACCTGCTCGACGTATACGTCAACCAGCTTAGAACCAAGGGATGAAAAGACAAAGAAATCCACCAAACACTGAGGGCCAACTATGAGGAACCCACTGAGATTTCCCTCCTCAATGTGATGGATTTTCTCTAAGGGAAGACACTTCGACGTCTTCTTCCCCTCATGTACTTGTAGCAATGCCAAATGAGAATGCATTTTGCTTCCCTGTTCCTCTACAAGTACCCAAGCAAACCGTTGACACCACCACTTTACTCGACAGTGGCGCCTCAGGAAACTTTATTGATATCTCCCTTGTTCCTAAACTCAGGTTAGGATGCTGAGTCCTTCGCAAGCCAGTCATCACATACAACGTTGATGGAACAAGGAACAAAAAGGGAACCATCAAATGGAAACTCTTCGCATCTGTCTCTTTCCCCTCATTCTCCCAGAAAATAGAGTTCATGGTCACATCATTGGGCAAACCACAAATTATCCTTGGACTGCCATGGCTATGCCAATGGAACCCTGACGTAGACTGGACCAACATGCAACTTTCCTTAAACTTAGAGACCCTCCGAAAGATCTCCCTATCCACCCAACTCGCTCAGGAAAACTCTCCCACCAAAACTGAGATCCCAACGTGGTGCAAAGACTTTGCTGACATCTTTGCCAAAGTTATGTTCAACATCCTTCCCCAACACAGAGACTACGATCACACCATAGAATTAAAACCATCCTTCGCCCCAAAGATCGCCAAAGTATACCCTTTGAACCCTGCTGAAAGAGAAGCTTGCAGGAAATTTGTTGAAGAAAACCTTGCCACTGGCCGAATTATCCCATCCAAATCCCCCAAAGCCTCCCCATTCTTCTTCGTACCTAAGAAGGATGGTTCATTACACCCCTGTCAGGACTATCGATATCTTAATTCCCACACCGTTCGGAATGCTTATCCACTCCCACTCATCTCGGAACTCATTGATGACATGAAAGACTCAATGCTGTTTACTAAGCTCGATATTCAATGGGGATACAATAACATTTGCCTACAAGAATCAGATCAATGGAAAGCAGCATTCATCACTCCCCTCGGTTTCTTTGAACTGACCGTCATGTTTTTCGGGTTTAACAATGCTCCTTCCACGTTCCAAGCATTTATGAATCACATCTTTGCCGACATGATCTCTGAGCGTTGGCTCAAGATCTACATGGATAACCTGGGAATCCACACTCAGCACAACATCGAACTCCATCATTCCAGAACCAAACGGGTACTCCAAAGGCTTCGCGAACACGAACTCTCAGTCAAGATCTCCAAATGCTCTTTCAACGCCCTTCAGATAGAATATCTAGGCATAATCATAGGACAAGGAAGAGTTGAGATGGATCCCACCGAACTCTCCACGATCAAAGACTAGAAACCACCGACTTCAGTAAAAGGCATCCGAAGCTTCATTGGGTTTGCCAACTTTTACCACAAGTTCATTCCAAACTTCTCCAACATCGTCGCTCCTCTCATACTTCTCACATGAAAAGATCAGAAATGGGAATGGACTCGCCACCAAGATAAGGCTTTTACTCATCTCAAGATGATCTTCGGATCCACTCCCATTCTCACACTCCCTGATACTTCACGTCCCTTCTTTGTCATGTCCGACGCCTCCCTCCTCGCCACTGGAGCCATTCTCCTACAGGAAGACAGCAACGGAGACCTTCATCCCTGCACATACTTCTCCAAGACCTTCGCCCTCGCCAAGCGAAACTACAATATATATGATCAAGAACTCCTTGCCGTCATCCTCGCCCTCCAGGAATGGCATCAATACCTCCTAGGCACCAAACATGCTGTCACAGTTATCACCAACCACAAAAACCTATCCTACCTTAAAGACCCTCGAAAACTCTCACGACGACAAGCTCGCTGGTTGCTCTTCCTCCAAGACTATGACATAGTCTGGAAGGTTACCCCTGGTTCTCAGATGGATCCCACAGATGCTTTATCCTGTCGCAATCACGTTGACACAGCTGAAGACAACATTGATGCTTCTATCCTCCCAGATCCCGTCGTTATATCGGCTTTAGACCTCTCCCTCGTCAATGGAATCAAACAATCTTCACCATCTGACCCTCTTGTTCTCCGAGCTCTACAAAACCTGGCCGACGACTCCCCACTCTTCCCTCGCTCTGCTCTCACCAATTGGTGATATTCCAATAACCAATTGTTCTACAAAGACTGCCTCTATGTTCCCCCTGCCTCTCGACAACCTCTACTTACCACCATCCACTCTTCTCCTACTACGGGTCATATGGGACAATTCTGCACCAAATCCATCATCGAATGTGACTTCTGGTGGCCAGGTTTGGCTACCTTCGTTCACAATTACATTGCCAGCTGTGCTGTTTGCCAGCAAAACAAGGTCAACACACATCCCACCGTTCCCCCACTCCAGCCTATTCCATCCACCACTATCCTCCCATTTCGCCAACTGTCCGTTGACCTTATCACCGATCTTCCCTGTTCCAATGGCTTCAACTCTATAATGGTCATGGTCGACCACGGCCTTACAAAGGGGGTAATCTTATGTCCCTGTACAAAAACTATCGACACTGCTGGCATAGCAAAACTGTTTTTCGACCACGTATTCAAACGCTTTGGCCTTTACGACTCCATCGTCTCTGACCGAGGACCACAGTTTGCTTCTGCACTCGCTAGAGAACTCGCCCGCCTCCTCCAATACGACCTCAAACTCTCCACTGCCTACTACCCCCAGACTGACGGACAAACCGAGCATACCAACCAGGAACTGGAAACGTACCTACGGATCTTCTGTGGTAACAACCCTCATCAATGGGCAGATCACATCACCACTGCCGAGTTTCATCACAACACAGCCCCACACAGCTCTACTAAGCTCTCCCCTTTCTCCTTGATGCTCAGATATGAGCCCAGGAACTTTCCGATGATCGGAAAGACATTCATCCCTGCCCTAGAAACCCAGCTTTCTGTGCTAGAAGAAACCCGAAAAGAGGCCCTGGCTGCACATGACTCCGCCCGTCTCTCCATGACCAAGAGGTCCACACAAAAATTCTCCCCTTGGAAAGTAGGAGATCGTGTTTGGTTGGAAGCCACCAATCTCCTTCTTGAAAACTTGCCCCCAAACACCATGGTCCATTTGAAATCATTCGCGTAATCTTCCCCTTGGTTTATCAGCTAAAACTTCCCAGTACCTGGAAAATTCACGACATATTCCACACCACTCTGCTATTCCCCTTCAAACAAACTGACATACACGGTCCATTATTTTCATAGCCCCCTCCTGACGTTATTGACGACGAAGAAGAGTATGAAGTAGAAGCTATACTTTCTCACAAGAGGTCCCCTGGCTGATATCGGTACCTGACAGCATGGAAGGGTTACTCATCCGCAGAAAACACTTGGGAACCAGAAACCAACCTAATACATTCTCAGGATATATTGAGGGACTATAAAAAACTACGATGAAATTTATCTCTAACAGGACACTGTGATCTCTTTGTGAGGCTCCTCCCTGTATGCACAAATTTTGCTGTTCCTACCTCAAGACGTTCTGGATCTCCCTGATTTCTTTCCTCACCATTGCACTCATATTCTTCTTACTTTGGTTCTTAACTCTGACCTCAGTGCACTCCTCTCTAACCCCAAAGGCATCCCCAGCATTATGACCTCCGACACCCAGTCCCCCATCAGCAAATCGGCGTCCATCTAGCTAGATCTAGCTAGTCCTTAACATGCTCATTAGATCTAGCTAGACGAAAAATATCTCACACCGCTAGCGAGGAACCAGCTTTTGTTGCTACCGACACCAACTTCTGGCAACAACGGCGCACTTCTAGCTACACCTGAAAGAATTCTTGCTCGTAGCTAGGTTTAGCTAGCAATACAATTCCTTGCATTGTCTTGCAAGTGTTGTGCATCACTTCCCCAAACCTGACACTCTGCTAGGGCTAGCTAGCGGTACAATTCCTTCCAAGACCTTGTGAGAAGTGCATTTTGTTTGCCTGAACCTGGCACCTAGCTAGTGCTTACTCCAATCCCACTCACTTGCTAGGTCACACTACGTCTAGTATTGCAGTTGCGCTTTTATCCATATACTCGTACACAATACAACTTTGACAATAATACAGGCTGTGGCGGCATAATAGCATCTCGGAGTACTTTGAAACGGATCTCCTTCAGAAACCATTGGAGGTCTTGTTGTGACGGGTCTTCTTTGTGGCTGGAGTGGATCCTGCAGTACGGGCCTTTCGTTTACCCTTTGAAGCACTGGGGTTTGAAGTTTGCAGGTTGGACTCGGCGCGATCCTCCTGTGGTGTAGTAGTCGACTCAATGATCATCGTCATGTGGTTTGGACCTGAGGTGGTAGTGCTGCTTGGCACGACATGAGAATTGATATCGACTTGAGTTGCAGGCTTGGTTGGCATGCGCTCCGATGGGCAGTCAGATAGCTCAGATTCTTCCTGGTTGTTGGCGCCAGCAGTGAAGACAGAATCGGACGTCGATGTGTTTGATGTAGAAGGCTCTTGTACCCTTTCGATATCCTCAGCCGGTGGTGTCCAGAATTCCCGTCCCTCTTTGGCACGGCGCTCAAGGGCAGAGAGAGGATCGGCTCTCTTTTTGTACTTCCTTTTGCACTGAGCACGAATCTGTGCCATGTCGTCGTCAGAGTCTTGATTTTCACGAAGTTTAG
Organism: Phylloporus aff. rhodophaeus; assembly: GCA_038094475.1. Lineage (NCBI taxonomy): Eukaryota > Fungi > Basidiomycota > Agaricomycetes > Boletales > Boletaceae > Phylloporus > Phylloporus aff. rhodophaeus. The sequence goes on from JBBPUD010000515.1 coordinate 14,690, forward strand.
TGTAGCCTTTTGGAAACGCCATACTAGTAATCATGAATTAGTAGTATATTAAGTTGAACCTCTTGATCACGTACGAGTTCCACCATGCAAGAGTCTCACATGTCCAATCGTCCTTCTCTTCGAACATCTCTAGGATAATCCACACCATCTCCTCGAGGTCCATCTGACCGACATTCAAGTCCCAGCGAGGTTCACTGCTCAGAGTAAAATAGAGCTAACAGACTGTTTAGTACAATCACGACACATGTATCGGCACATACTATAGCATGCACATATGCAATGATCGCTGGCGTGACCTCAGTCAGACCCCATGCCCGATTTTTGGACAGCTTTGATGTCTTGCTGATGACCGTGTCTGTTGCCGCTGCCGTGGGTCCAATAAATAAGTGAGTGTAAAACTATGGAATATGCGCTCAGTATTGCCACACAATGCTTGTGAAATACATTACCCTAAAAGCAATGCGACTGCAGAAGAGTCCTTTCAGTCTGTCTTTGGAATCATACACGTCTTCCTTGTAGAAACATGTCGGCCAAGTCCCAGCCGATGTGTTGATTGTGCCGTCTTTAAGTCCATCCATCATTCTACTAACGAGTAAGTGACTGAACAGTGAAAAAAAGTACATACAGGTCAGGGTCCTCATCAAACGTATCAAGCTTTTTGCGTGGGCATAGCAACCGTGCGATGACTGGGTGATTGAATCCACAATCGCTCTTATTATCTCCCTTTTTGACTAGAGGTTGGAGGTCCTTAACGTCTGCTGAAAGATATGTAAGTCCGGTGTGCTTCACAGTCCCAAGGTCAGTCGATCGCTGCTTGCTCATCCCGGTTGTAATCTTCACAGCGTTAGAAATAGTAGCATATATGCATGCATATTTTACTCACCCAACTGAATATCCTTGCAAGCTCCTTCATATCAACACTGGATTTCAGGTCGTCATTCAGAGTGGGGGCATAGGTAAGAATTGCCTCATAAAATTTGTAGTGACGCTGTATCTCCTCGTCATCCCTGTATCACGGTCATCAGCAATGTTATGTATAGAGTATGGGATTACATTTTGAGTTCATCCTCTCGTCCAGCATCAACTGTGAGCCTGGTGTTGAATGCCACTCTTGGTGACCCAAATGGATTTCCAAGACAAGTGAGCTTTCGTCCTATAAGCTCATATTTTTCTTGGTCATACTCAGCTTGCATGACTCTTGAAGAAAATGTTAGCATACATGATGCGTAGATAGAACTCACTTTGGTTTTTTGACCCGTTGAGGCAAGGATGACACTTTACCTGCAAGTTCAGACTTGTCTTTAGTCTGATGAATGGATGAGGACTTGTTGAGAAGAATGGGATCAATTGCCTGGTCGTCCATGATGATGGTGGCAATTAAGAGAGATAGCTGATAAGACGGATAGATAATCTTGAAGCTGAGCTTGAAATTTCGGGCTATGCCGATACGCCCAAATTCTCCAAGTCCATCGTGCTATGTTCTATACTACCTGCTAATGTGATCAAGGGATGCATCTACTTGGTATCCTTGTTTTTTTCATTTATCTCATGGCTGAAATCGCATGTCCTTCTTGTGGAAAGGTTGTCAAAGGAGAGCGTGGGCTATCGCTTCACTCCTCACGCTACTGTCAGAAGAATCAGACAGGATTTGCAGAACTTCTCCGACAACGTCAAGAGCGCATTGAATCTATAGCCAAAGAAGAGAGAGAGAGGCTTCGTCTGCAGTCAGAGGAACAAGCAAACAGGGAGCGTCAGGAGAGGGAACAAGATGCAGCTCGAGCCCAATGGCTTGCTGCATTTCAAAGTCTTGCTGTGAGTCATCAGAAGCTCTGATCTACACCCTATACTAACAATATGATGCAGTTTGACATGCCTGATCTTCAAGATTATGAAGAGATTGATCGCCGGCCATCTGGCCTTCCTACTCGCAATCGTCGCCTTCCAGCAAGATTTCGTGACATTCCCCCACCTTTACCCATTCCTGTCCCAGCAGTTCAAGTAGATGAAGAGCCTATTACTCATGCTTCAGATGAAGATGACTATGCCATGTCCAACATTGACACGGATGCTGGCGATGGCAACCATAGCCAAGATTCCTCTACCAACTCAGCGACTCCTATTACCTGCTGTACTCCACCTGATGCAAACGACTTATTCTGTGAATATACCAGTGCCTTTCCTACATATGACCCCGAAGTGACCACCTTGCTTGATCGTCTTTGTGATGGTCCAACGTTTCAATCCCCCGAGAACGAAAATGA
>JBBPUD010000516.1:0-16937 GCA_038094475.1 Phylloporus aff. rhodophaeus
TGTGGGGAGCAGTGTTGTGATGGAACTCAGCTGTGGTGATGTGATCTGCCCATTGATGCAGGTTGTTACCGCAAAAGATCCATAGGTATGTTTCTAGTTCTTGGTTGGTCTGCTCAGTTTGTCTGGAGGTCTGGAGGTGATAGGCGGTGGAAAGTTTGAGATTGTACTGGAGGAGACGGACAAGTTCTCTGGCTAGTGCGGAGGCAAACTGAGGTCCACGATCAGAGATGATGGAGTCATATAAACCAAAACGTTTGAAGACATGGTCGAAGAAAAGCTTGGCTACGCCTGCAGCATTGATAGTTTTGGTGCAAGGGCATAAAACTACCCCCTTAGTAAGGCCATGGTCTACCATGACCATAATCGAGTTGAAATTATTGAAAGGTGGGAGATCAGTGATAAGGTCGACAGACAGTTGCTGGAAAGGAAGAGAAACAGTGGATGAGATGGGCTGGAGCAGGGGAACGGTAGGATGGGTGTTTACTTTGTTTTGCTGGCATATAGCACAGCCCACGATGTAGTTTCGAATGAAGGTGGCCAGGCCAGGCCACCAAAAGTTGCGCTCGACAATAGACTTTGTGCAGAATAGACCCATGTGGCCGGTGGTGGGGGAGGAATGAATGGAGTCAAGAAGGGGTTGGCGAGAGGCGGGGGGAACATAGAGACAGTCTTTGTAGAACAACTGGTCATGCTCATAACACCAGTCAGCTAGGGTAGAATGAGGGAAGAGTGGAGAGTTATCTGCAAGGTTCTGTAAAGCATGAAGGACGAGAGGGTCGGATGAGGAGGATCGTTTGATCCTGTCAACAAGGGAAAAGTCGAGGGCTTGTATGACTACAGGGTTGGGGAGAATGGAGGCATCAACGTTGTCATCGGCGGTGTCAACATGGTCACGATGAGAGAGTGCATCTGCTGGACCCATCTGTGATCCTGGGGTAACCTTCCAGACGATGTCATAATCCTGGAGGAAGAGTGACCATCGGGCTTGTCGGCGGGATAACTTCTGAGGATCCTTGAGATAGGATAGATTCTTGTGGTCCATGATGACTGTGATGGCATGTTCAGTACCAAGGAGGTATTGACACCATTCCTGGAGGACTAGGATGATGGCGAGGAGTTCTCGATCATATATGTCATAGTTTCATTCTGCAAGGGTGAAAGTCCTGGAAAAGTAGGCCCAGGGATGAAGGTCTCCATTGCTGTCCTCCTGTAATAATACAGCTCCAGCAGCTAGGAGGGAGGCGTCGGTCATGACAAAGAAGGGTCAAGAAATATTGGGGAGCGCAAGGACAGGGGTGGATGCAAAGATTAGTTTGAGGTGTGTGAATGCCTTATCCTGGTAGCGAGTCCACTCCCACTTCTGGTCTTTGCGAGTGAGAAGTACAAGGGGGGCAACGATATCTGAGAAGTTGGGGATGAATTTATGGCAGAAATTGGTGAACCCAATAAAGCTGCAAATCCCCTTCACCGAAGTGGGCAGTTTCCAATCTTTGATCACAGAGAGCTTGGTGGGGTCCATTACTACTTGTCCTTGGCCTATGATCATGCCTAGGTATTCCATGCGAGGGGCATCGAAGGAGCATTTGGAGATTTTGATTGAGAGTCCATTTTCACGAAGTCATTGGAGAACACGTTTGGTCCGAGAGTGGTGGAGTTCTAGGTCGTGCTGTGTATGTATCCCAAGGTCATCCATGTAGATCTTGAGCCATCGCTCAGAGATCATGTCAGCGAAGATATGGTTCATGAAAGCTTGGAACATGGAGGGAGCATTGTTAAATCCAAAGAACATGACAGTGGGTTCGAAGAGGCCCAGGGGAGTGATGAATGCAGCCTTTCATTGATCAGACTCTCATATATGAATGTTGTTATACCCCCATTGGATATTGAGCTTGGTGAACAGCGTCAAGTCCTTCATGTCATCGATGAGCTCAGAAATGAGTGGGAGAGGGTAGGCGTTCCGGACAGTATGGGAGTTGAGATATCGGTAGTCTTGACATGGGCATAGAGATTTATCCTTCTTTGGTACAAAAAATAATGGGGATGCCTGAGGGGATTTGGACGGAGTGATGCGGCCTGTGGCAAGGTTTTCTTCGACAAACTTCTTACAGGCCTCTCTCTCAGCAGGGTTCAAGGGGTATACTTTAGCAATCTTTGGGACAAAGGATGGTTTGAGGTCGATGGTATGGTCGTAGTCTCTGTGTTGGGGAAGGATGTTGAACGTGGCTTTGGCAAAGACATCAGCGAAGTCTTTACATCACATGGGAATCTTGGTTTCAGTGGGGAGATTTTCCTGGGCAAGCTAGGTAGATAGGGAGATCTTTTGGAGAGTCTTGGAGTTCAAGGAGAGTTGCATGTTGGCCCAGTCTACGTCGGGATTCCATCGTCGAAGCCAGGGCATTCCAAGGATGATTTGTGGTTTGCCTAATGATGTGACCATGAACTCGACTTTCTGGAAGAACAAGGGGAAGGAGATGGATGTGAAGAGTTTCCATTTGATAGTTCCCTTTTTGTTTTTAGTTCTGTCTACGTTGTACGCGATGACTGGTTTGTGAAGAACTCGGCATCCTAGCCTGAGTTTAGGAACGAGGAAGATATCGATGAAATTTCCTGAAGTGCCACTGTCGAGCAGAGCAGTGGTATCGATGGTTTGCTTGGGTACTTGTAGCGAAACAGGGAAGCAGAATGTGTTTTCATTCAGTATGGCTACAAGTACATGAGGGGAAGAGGACATCGGGGTGTCTTCCCTCAAAGAAAATCCTTAACATTGAGAAGAGAAATTTTGGCGGGTTCCTCGTAATTAGCTCTAAGGGTCTGGTGAATTTCTTCGTCCTTCCATCCCTTGGTTTGGAGTTGGTTGATGTAGACGTCAAGCAGGTTTGTGGATGGTTGGACAGGGACTTCCTTCAGAACGACCAGTTCTTTAGGTGGTTGGGTAGGGACAGAGCGAATGTTCTGAGTAGCAGCGAACACCTTACAGTTCTGGGCGTTGTGCCCAGTCTTTCGGCATCTGAAGCATTGTCCTTCTTTGATGCATTTAGAGCGTTCTTCGGGAGCGAGTTTTGAGACCCGGATGGAGTCTACGTCCATGGCGTTCGGGTCTCTGATACGAGGGGTGGGTTGAGGGATAAAGCGAGGAGCGGGAGGGGCTGGGACAGAGTGGACTTGGGGAGCACCTTTCCTGATGGCTGCCATGCGAGCCTTCTGAGTATGGAACTGTGTGGATTTGTCAATCCATGTGTTCAAATCAGTGGGAAGTTCACTCATGGATAGGACCATGTCTGTGATCTTTTGGTTGTATCCCATGGTGAAGTAACCGATGAGCAATTGTTGATTGGTGATGCCAGACTTGGTGGCGGTTCCTAAGAAATCAGAGATGAACTTCTGGAATCCATTGTTGATGGTGTTGTCAGGTTCTCTGAAGGCAGTCTGGCGAAGGTATGGGAGCTGGAGTCAGGTGGTGGCTTGGATATCAAAGGGGTAGAATGTTTTCTTAAAGTTTTCGACCAGTTTGTCGAATGACTTCTCCTTTTCTTCAAGGAGTGGGTCAGCCAACCTGTCATACCAGGTTTTGGCAAAGGCGGCAGCCCTTTCTGTGGATAACATTTTGCTGAGGCATGTGAAGACCTTGGTTGCGTCGTTGGCATAGAGTTTCTTGTTGATGATGAAGTAGGCCTTCATGGCCTTGATCCATCTGACTGCGTCTACTGGTTTCCTAGAGAAGTCTGCTGGTAAAGCAGCTCAGAGTTTGGTGGGCTTTTCTGAAGACATGGGTGGGGGCAATGGTGTAAAGAGACTAGGTGACTGAGATGGCGGTGGTGACGATGGTGGTCTCGGTGTGGTTGAGGTCGGGGGTGCTTCAATGGCTGGGAGAGCTCGAGGGGCAGGTAAGGCTAGGGGGCTCGCAGGTGGTGCTGGGGAGTACGAAGATCCAAGGACTCGGCGAGGAGATGGCTGTTGAGTGGGTCTTTGTTCGTCGTTGTCTTCCGGGATGCGATAAGCACAACGAAGGGCTTGGTCTCTGTGGGAAATGTTTGCTGGTGGGATGTCCTACTCCTAGATAGGAGGGACAAGGGAGATACTTGATCTTTTGATACACAAAATTTACCAAGGCAAGGACAAAGGTTGAATGTGACTCGTTTGACGGAGGACGCTTACGAAAAGGTACGACAACGTCGTCAAGGAGTTCTCAAGGAGTTCGCAAGGTGTGACACAAGATGTACACTTGTATTGTGTAGATCAAGTATGAGTACATCAAGTGTCTATTCTACGTATTTATATGAACGAGACGCGCAGCAATAGAAGGTCAAAGAACATGATGGAAGATTGGAACACTAAGCCGGTGTGAGAGAACCAGACTGCGGAGAGAGGCTGTCCGAAACAAGAACAGGAGGTATAGCAAGGTGAAACAGAGACGAAGGCAAAACAGGAACCCGAAGGCGAGAACCTGTGTGAAGAGATACCTTACTAGTTATACAACAAGAAAGAAGTATGATCAAGAATGATGAGGGAATGCTCATTGCATTCGGCAAGAACCATAGGAAGGATGAAGAACAAGATACGGTGAGTGAGAAGAAGAACATGGTGATAGAGCGAAAGAATTGTAACACCTAGTGCATCCGTTGCACCTAGCACATCCTCTTCTGGAAGCTCTGCCTCCTCTGCTGATGAAGGCCAAAAATGGTCCAAGCGCAATGAAAAAGCATACGTCATCATACAGGATTACATCTCCAATGCCGTCCTGCTAAAAACGGCCCACTACACCTCCACAAAAGATCTATACAACGCCATTATCGTGCTATACCAGCAATCAGACCTCCCCTTTGCCTTCCACACCTACTGCCAACTCTTTGCGTCCCAATGGGATGGCACCTCCGACCTCTCTGCCCACATTGGATCTATCTGATTGCTCAAGTCGTGGTTAGCCGGGATGAAGTACTTCGTCGATTCCAAAATACTCGTCTTCATCCTGCTCAACTCACTTCTGAAGACTCCGGAATGGAAGGTTTTCGCCTCCTCCGTCATCAACACGATCGACGAATCCAAGTTGTCCTTCAATGCCATTGAAATCCAGATTCTCTCCAAAGAGGCCCAACTAAAGATCTCTGCCAGACCTGATTCCACACATGTCATGAGTTCCAAACTGGAACAAAAGAAAAAGGGATGGTCAGGAAAGTATTGCGAGCACCATTAGACCAACAGTCATAGTACAAAGGAGTGTCAGAGTAGGGAGCAGTGGTCGCAGGAGTTGAAGGAGAAATACAAAAGGAGTAAGGTGAATGCTGCGGAGGAGAAACCCCATCTGAACACCGGACCACTAGACAAGTCTAATGTATCTAGTGACACCATAGATCATGCACTATACCATTGGATCCAGGCTTACATCTTGTCTAACCCCAAGTCCGAAGCGAAACCCACCATTATCATCGACTCCGGAGCAACATCACACATGGTACCATATCGGAACTGGTTCGACACATACTCCACACTGTCCTCACCCCGCTCCATACAACTAGGTGACAACTCCACAGTTTGCACCATCAGGATCGGAACCGTAATCCTCTGAACAGTCATACAAAACAACCACTACGAAATCTCCCTCAGCGGAGTTCTACACGTTCCGGAGTTTGCACTATCTCTAATCTCTGTACCCAAACTATCCAAACTAGGCTTCTCCACCACATTCCTGGGAAACTTGAATTCCTGCACCATGAAAAAGGGGCATGACATTATCATGACCAGACATCATAGCCACAGACTCTACCATGCCACAGTAACCCTAATGCATGCTCCGGACTCCAGCCTCCTGTCTGTCAACATAAATGTACTACATAGACGACTTGGACACATCACAATTCCGCATATCCAAACCATGGTCCAAAAAGGGCAACTCCATGGAATCAATAGGCTCACCGGTACACCGGACTTCTGTGAGTCATGCATCACCGGAAAAATGAAGAAGTTACCCTTCAAACCTCGTGAAGGGATATGCACCACAGCACCGTTACAAATGGTCCACATGGACATAGGAGGTCCAATAGCTCCACAATCCCACGAAGGGTACCAGTACTGGCTCCTCATAGTTGACGACTACAGCAGGTTCCCTTGGATTTATTTCCTCAAGTGAAAGAGCGACGTCCGTGAAACATATCTCCACTAGCAATCCGACTCCCAAGCCTTCTTCCGCGTGGAAATCGGATCTGAGCAGTTCTCTGAGTTACATGTCCAGTTTATTTGGAGTGGTGGGAGGAGCAAGTACACCAACAAAGACTTTAAAGGTGCACTCCGGAGCAACAGTACAGTCCTTGAGACCTTCGCTCCATACACTCCTGAACAAAATGAACTGGCAGAACGGATGAACCAAACCCTTTCCCTCCTTGCGAACACCATGCTCGAAGACTCCAAATTGCCAAAATCCTTTTGGGCCAACACCATGTCCGCTGCTGCATACATCTCCGCGAGAAGTCTGACGTCCACACTCAATGGGGATTCACCGTACTACGCACTATTCAAATGGCCGGTCAACTCCACTCTGTTCCAACCCTTTGGATGCATTGCCTATGCACTAATCCTGAAGGAGAAAAGAGATGGAAAGTTCTGCTCCCATGGCCGGAGATGCGTCATGTTGGGATATGCCTATGGACAAAAAGTGTACAAGCTCATGGACCTAGAACGTAGGACTGTTATTTTCAGTCAGCATGTAACATTCCATGAGTCTGGCAAAATCTCAGACCCTGAAGCAGACCCTTGGACTCGCTCATCTGAGGGTCAGTGGAAGAGAATCACCGTCAGAAACGTCTGGATGTCCGAACCAACACCCGAGGAAGACGAGGATGACGCAACTCCTGAAAACACAGACATCCCAGAACCAGTGAAAGACAACCTTATCTCGCCAGACGACATTACAGACCTAACAGATAAGCTAAGCCAACTTTAGATCCAACAACCACCAACAGACAAACCAGATCCGGAAATTGCCCAAGTCCGACCACCCACTCTGACATGACCCCCAGCACAAAAGGTGGCAGGAGCACACCATGGAAGCCACGTATGCAAACTGGCAAACAAAAATCGGGACTATCAACAGACTTTGGACGAAGAAGCACAGAGGAAACCGGGGGGTCATGACAACTCCATGGAAGAAGCAGAAGTGGAGGACGTGCTATCCGTGAAATCTGACAAGGAAGAGGAAGACATGGAGATTCCGGAGATCCCAGGTTCATTCCACAACAGTGAGGATGACTTACAGGACCACATTTTTGCCAGAATGGCCCACAGACTGAACGAGGAAAATCTCCCAAAGTCCATCAAAGAGGCGTATGCACAATCTGATGTAGAGTTATGGAGATCTGCAGTCAAGGAAGAACTCCTGAGCTTGAACACAAATCACATCTATGAAATGGTACCACTTCCGAAGGGCATCACTCCGATCACCTCCAAACCTGTATTCTGGATTAAATGTGACAGAAACAGAAACATTGATCGGTACAAAGTCCGGATCATCGCGCGGGGATTCACTCAAAAAGAAGGAGTCGATTACCAAGAGGTATTTGTACCTGTCGCAAACTTAGACTCCGTCCGGACTATCATAGCACTCACCACTAAACACAATTTAGAGCTAGATCAAATGGACGTCTTGATGGCTCACCTCAATGGAGAACTGGAGGAGGAACTATATCTTCTATCTCCAGAAGGTATTCTGATCCAGCCTGGATATTGTTGGCGACTCCGGAGATCCCTGTATGGACTTAAGCAAGCTGGATGGACATGGAACAAGATGTTGGACCAGAAACTAGGAGAACTTGGATTCATCTGTCTAGACGCTGAGATGTGCCTATATGTCATCCGCAAAAATGGCCAAGTCTGTTTTCTCATTGTATACGTAGATGACCTCCTACTCGCTGCCACCTCTCACTCCTTCATGGATTCCGTGAAGTCCTCGCTCTTCTCCACGTTCAAGATGCATGACCTCGGAGAAGCCAAATTTATTCTCAGACTCGAAGTCCACCACAACCAAAAACTCCGCACCATCTCTCTATCACAAACACAGTACACCCAGACAGTCCTCCAACGGACCGGAATGGCAAACTTCATGCCTTGTCAAATGCCTATGATCCACAACCTCTCCCTCTCCACGACTGATCCAGAAAACAACACTATCATGCTGGAGATGACTATCAATGGTACAAAAGTGTCCTATCTAACAGTCATAGGCTCACTAATGTATCTCATGCTTGGAACACGGCCAGACTTAGCGTATGCAGTCAGTACTCTCAGCCGCTTCAGTTCGACTCCAAAGAACTGCCATTGGAATGCGGCCAAACAGGTACTCCGTTATGTCTGTGCCACCACAGACATGGAGCTCCGCTTCGATGGAAATGAGGTGTCCATGGATATGGATTTTCATGGCTTCTCCGACGCTGGGTGATCGCAAGACCCGGACAACTCCAGGTCCGTTTCTGGATACATCTTCCTTAGCAACAGGGGAGCTATATCGTGGTCGAGCAAGTTATAGAGTATGGTTGTGCTATCAACTACGGAGTCAGAATATATCGGTTTGAGCAACGCCGGACAACATCTGGCCTGGCTGCAGACTTTCTTCGAGGAGATCGGACATCCGCAGTCCGGACCCACCACGCTCAACTGTGACAACCAAGCGGTGATCATCCTATGTTGCAATCCACAATTCCATGCTCGGACCAAGCACATACAGTGGAAGTACCACTTCATCTGGGACGACTTAGTCGGAAAAGGAGAAGCGGTGGTCTGGTACGTCCCCACCAGAGATATCCTCACAAAACCACTTGCATGTGAACAACATTAAAAGTTCGTCAGAGCTATGGGACTATGGTTGCGCTTGAGTGGGAGTGTCAAAATCTAACTCCAGAGTCCCCATTGCCTCCTTCATTGCCTCCGCCATTACTCCGGTCCAACTCCAAAGTCTTTCAGTATTCATCTTCTTATCTCACATGCTTCAATCAATCACTTATTACACCCACATTGTACCACTTTTCCCAAGTCGTACAACATTACCAAAGCAACTATTTCTCATCATACAATTTCCTTTTTCTTCAATCAATGATACCTTTCCAGGTGCGCTTGTTCGCTTGACTCCGGACTGGAGTTAGCCAGAGTTAAGCATGATCACACCTTCAACTATATAAGTCTCAGACTCACTTCCACTCACCTCAGTTGTGCTTATCTTTGTGGGCATAAGCTGAGGTGAGGCTTACAAACACTTATTACATACTTTTAGCTAATCTACTGTAGCTTTGGCAATCTCTGCCCTTATTTAGGTGAATAATTAGTTGTGCTTACCTCTGTGGGCATAAGCTGAGCTTGGGCAATCTCTGCCCTTATTTAGTACACTCTAACACTGTACAGTTTTGATGCTCCAGGGACCATGCGTGCACCTGGTGAATATGTCCATCTGGCGGAGTTAGCACCTATTTGCTCTGGCTTGGACCTCGCGTCCATTCCAGTCCTTGTTGGAAATGAGGCAGCCTTGGCTGGGGCTTCCACACCCAAGAAATTGATTATCCGAATTAAGCGACCAGTTGGCTCTCCTGCAACAAAGAGAGCTACAAAGGTGCCCTTGAGTGATCAGCGTCCTCATCGACAGTGGGAACCTGCCTTACCAGCTGAAACTGGGTGTCCAGAGACTTTGAAGGAATTTGCTAAAAGAGTCCATGGTCAGTTTACCCTGAAGGGCCCACACCCATGGATGGTTGGGGGGAAAGGCAAGGGTATCTCACCTGAAACTGAGATAACAGCGACACAAAGCGCCAACCAGACCATAGACCAAGTGTTGACCCAAGAGGATGCGCCAGTGGAAGTAGGCGATGATTTTCCATTGACATTCTTGGATGACGATGCAATTCTAGCAAAAATTAAGAACAAGTATTGGTCAGACTCGTTCTTCAAAACAATATTGGATGCACCTCAGAATTACCGGAACTTTGAGGAGAGGAATGGATACATCCTTATTAAAACAAAAGGCAAAATGGCCATATGTATCCCCAATCTAATGATCAACGGATGAAAGGCACGCAAATGCCTGATTAGTCAAGCACATTCAGTGCTCGCACACCTGGGGATGGCAAAGACATTGGCCTACCTTCGAGAACACATCTGGTGGAAAGACATGGTTAGTGATGTCCAGAAATACTGTGAGTCCTGCCAGACATGTAAGAGGAGTAAACCTCCAAATCAGAAGCCATTTGGACTACTGAACCCCTTGAAGGTTCCCAGTAAGCCTTGGGAATCCGTTGGGATAGACTTCGTTAGACCACTGCCAGTCTCTTGCAACCAAGATGGCAAGTTTGATACAATCACCGTGGTTATTGACCTCTTAACTGCTATGGTACACCTTGTCCCAAGCAGAGCTACCTACACCGTGCGAGAAGTGGCTGAGCTGGTATTCTCAGAGGTGTACAAGTTACATGGACTGCCAAAATCAATAGTGAGTGACCAGGATGTTCTCTTCACAAGCATATTCTGGAGTCACCTAAATCAGCTAATTGGAGTGGAACAGAGAATGTCAAGTGCCTACCACCTACAATCCGATGGTGCTACAGAACGAGCAAACAGAACCATTCGGCAGATGCTACAGTCTTGCATTGGTCTGAACCAGCAAGACTGGGTGTCGAAATTACCTGCGATCGAGTTTGCGATCAATTCAGCGTGGTCTGAAACTACTGGGTACTCACCGTTCTTCCTAAACTCAGGTTGAATGCCCCGCATCTTCATCTGGAATGGAGCTACAGCTGAGGAGTATCCGAGTGTTCCATATTTGAAAAAGTGGCTGGCATGAAGTGTTCACTCAGAAAATGAAGAATGCTGTAATTGCAGCTCATGACACAATTCTAGAAGCAAGAGTCAAACAGACTAGATCGGTGAACTGGAAGTGACAACTCGCACCATTTCATGTTGATGACCTGGTCTACCTGTTAACCAAGAACCTAGCCGTGCCGAAGGGGCACTCTAGGAAGCTCATGCCAAAGTATATTGGGCCATATAAGATCATTAGAGACTTTGGCAACAATTCTTTTGAATTGGACTTACCAGCGTGAATGAAGCAGTGAGGTGTACACCCAGTTTTTCATGCATCCCTGCTCTGAGTTCATGTGCCTAACAATGATAGGCTGTTCCCAGGGCGACTCGAAGGACAGGCCTTCAACTTTGGTGATGGAGACCAAGAATGGGCGATCAATCGTATCCTGTCTCACCACGGTAGTTCTTCTGACGCCATCTTTGAAATTAAGGTCAGGAGATGTAACCTGGTTGCCTTACCATGACATTTCCCATCTGCCTCAGCTGTCTGAATATCTGGACCTGCACAAGGTACAAGGAGGAATTGAAAACTTGCCATGTGGACAAGAGACACTGCCTTCAGAGGCCTTCGAGATATTTAATGGAGCAATGAGTTTTGAAGAAACAGACAACTCACCACCGAGCCCTATGCCTCCACCTACTAAGGATGACGCTAGTGACTTCAAGAATATTGTGGCAAGGGGTGAAGATTATATCTTCATGGACCTGGATAGTGGCAAGGCATTCCTTGTACCTCGTTGGCACCTCAAGCTCTGTCTTGACTAGAGCTCAAGCGTCAATCTGGCCAAAGGGGTTGCTTAAGCAGGAGTACCACCCATCGGGTACTTTCTCATTGCAAAGATCTTTAACGCCGAGCCGGCTTTCATGTCAAAAATGTCCCTTCTGAAACCAGACAGGACTTACCTTGCATCAACTGCTCCAGAGCCTTCACCAGAGCTATTCTTTGGAAACCTCCCGCCGAACACCCCCATCTCAATCCTTGCGGCGCCTTCTGACCATTACATGCAAGCTGCCACCGATTCAGATATTGCCAGGAGACGGAGACAGGACTGGTATGCAAAGGAGTGTATCATGAGAAAGGGGGTGGAAGGCATGCGGGGAGCCTCACCGTATTTGACAGGAGGGAAGGGAAGGGATCAGAAGTCAGGACAAGCAAGAAGGGACGAAGAATCGGACACACGCAGCACCTCCTCGCACTTGGGAGCATATGCCCTGAGCATCACCTGCTATTGTCAGCAGTACTGGAACGGTGATGAACTTGCCCCTCACCATCTTGTGCCTTGCTGTCACCCCACGCCAACCTTTCAGCCAGAGGGCACCGTCGCTACTGCCTCTAGTGCTTTGGAGGACTCCATCACCCTATCTCCTCTCTTACTAGCCTCCACCAGCGCCATGATGTCCACAATTATCCACACCTCCATACCACCCAAACTCTCCGCAGCTTTGGAACCCACCACAATCAGCACTCCCTTGCTATCCAGTCATGATGCGTTAGAGGACATTGACACCAAGGGTATCCCAGACACAGATGAGGAGATGGAGTCCTGATGTGAGTCGAGCAGGGTGGGGCCCCACTGGTTGGGGAGATGTAAGGTACAGAGCCAGAAGGGGTTACAAGGCACCGCTGGACGTGGCCACACTGAAAGTCACAGGCACCTCAGTTGCTGCAAACGACATCAAAAGTATCACTATAGATACAATCTGCTGGACTAGATAAAAAAGACTCTCGACGATGTACCTACCCCCTAGTTTTTACTCCTGTATCTACTATCACCGCACCGGAGTTGCAAAATGACACAGAGATGCAAAACATATTTTAGAGCACACAACAACATTTGATATGACTCAATATAATGGATCTGAGCCAGTTCTGTCTTAAATATGATGAATATATTTTTTTTCTGACTAAATTTGTCTGAGGAGTGATGATATCAGGCATCAGGTAGGTCAGATGGCTTGATTTCAATGTTGTGTACACTCTTAAAAGACGAAATTTGTCATTAAAAATCTACTTTTTTGATTAAGGCATAGCAGGAATGAATTCTAACACATTGACTGCTATACTGAGATTCTACAGGTTGTGGATCTATCTCAATATACAAAATGGTTTCAAAGGCAGAATTGGTGCCATAGCATGACTGTGTTAGTTGGAATGTGAAAGTTGGCAGTCGGCATATCGGCATAGCAGTCAAAATTTATCACAGCTTCACAACTAAACAACTTGTGAAACTTGCTATGCTTTGTGCAGATGTCTAGATTCCACACAAAGTCCCAGAAGCCCACATCTAGCAAAGAAGAGCAAATTCAAAATATCTGCAATATTCTTCGGGCTTCTGGGGATCCTAATCCTAATCTTCGGGCAGCAGCAATCAAATATGAGATCTTATACCACACTCTACGACAATGCTTCCTTGGTCTCACACAACCATGTAACAAGGCACATACTCAACAGCAGATCTTATCAGTTGAGTTAGAATCAGTACTTGTTGATTGGCTTATGCTTTTCTTCTCCATGGGACATCCTCTCAGCCAGTGTACTATTCGACAAAAGGTCAAGGTCCTTAGTGGAACAAAGCCTCATAGAACATGGGTCAGGGGCTTCTTGTTCCGTTACCCTAATGTCATCCTTGGAAAACCATTAGCACTAGATCCTAAACACTGTCAAAGTTTTAACCGCACCATGGTCAAGCACCACTTTGAACTCCTCAAAAAGGTGGTGGAGGAACGAGGTATTTCTTGGGAGAATGTCTACAACATGAATGAGAAAGAATGTTAACTGGGAGGTGGACGAAAGCGATCACCTGAGAAATACTTCATACCATGCAGTAGGTATCCCAAGTACAAGGTTCGCAGTGCCAACCTTGAGATGGTTACCGTCATTGAGTGTATCTGTGCCAATGGGACCAGTATACTGCCTGGATTCGTGTTTGCTAGGAAGTTGTACCATAAAAAATGGTTTCAGGCAAATCCAAATATCTGGTAAAACCACCTTACTGCACTGTGCAATGCCTTCTGATATAGTTCATCAATAGTGTCACAACATCACCAAATGGCTGGACAGATGACTTTATTTGCACAAAATGGTTCACCAACTCCTTTATACCACAAGCCACATCACACAATACCTTGGGATGGCCAATACTCCTTATCTACAATGGCCATGGCTCCCACATCACCAAGGAGATGTGAGAGCTTGCAGTCAGAAATAATATTGAGTTATTCTGCTTACCTCCACACACTATCCATGAACTTCAACCCCTTGATGTTGGTGTATTTGGTCCCTTGTAGCATGCATGGTCAAAGCGTTGTGAGATCTTTTTGGATATAACGGGCAAAGAGATTTCTAGAGAGGAATTTGTCAGTGAGTACATGGCAGCACGTGAGTCAGCATTCACCAAGGACACCATCACGAGGGTGTGGAAGAACAGTGGCATCTGTCCACTTAATCCACAAATCTTCACTGACAGGGATTTTGCCCCATCAATGGCTTCATCAACTGAAGCACACGTTCCCATATCATATCCGGTCCAACCCTCTGAGCTCCGTGTGAACACATCAGTCAAAACCATCAAGTTGGACATTTCAGATATAGACTTGTGCTCAAGCATCTCTAATGACGACAACAATAACTATGATCACTCTACTAGTCTATCCACCATCCAAATACCACTCCCAACATCTCCCGAGGTCACCCCATCATTTACCACCACTCACTCGTCTATGGCCCTTACTACCAATTTCCCTCGTATCCACCACCTCACTGGCCAGGTGCAATCCAGACGGTCAATGCAACTTCGAGTGGATCATCTTGAACTATGAGTCCAGGAATTGGAGGCTAAGGTTCACTCATCAAAAGCGCACTGTGCGATGGCGTTGAGTGAGATCGACAAGTTGAAGAAGCAGCAGAATGGGCAGAAGAAGAAGGAACGGGGCTGGAACTTCAATGCCCATTGGTTGATATCTACGGAGGGTTTGAAGGCATGCAAGGAGCAGGATGTGGTGAGAGAGGCTAAAGCACAGAAGAAGGTTGCTGCAGCCACACATCGAGCCGCTAAGGATGCTGAGAGATCAGCACGGCGTGCTGTGGTGCAAGGTGCAGATGTTTGCTTCACAGGTTCACTATCAGTGAAGAACAAGGATGACCTTATTGACATTGCAGCCACACTTGTGATTTCAACTGATGGCATGAAGTCTGATATTCTGAAGGCTATCAAGGATCATTTTGAGGCAAAACCAGACCTAAAGACTGATCCTAGATTTTCTGAACTCTTTGGTGATCGCTCTCGTGGGCAAAAGCATACAATCGAGAATTCCATTGCCTATGAAGACAACGAAAACCACTGTCTACCATTTCCAAATCCCTGCAATCGCTATGATTCCCCCAACCCACTGCCACCACTATCACCCATTACTGGCTCATCCCATCCTATTGCCGGCCCGTCCCATCCACTTGCCATCCATAGCTTGAACATTATTGACCCATCGCTCATATTCTTGCACACACCACACTACATTGTGTCTAATCTTTATTCGGGTAATATATCAACCTCTACCAGTTCATTCCCTTATACCTAGGATCTGTACAGCATGTTTTAATCCAATAGACATTTTGAGCTTACTCCGTGTGGGTGTGTGAGACCAAGATTATCAAGAGGCATCCAGAGGTCTCATTACAGCATGAGCGAGGTGGAGATTGAAATTGCGCTGTGACAATGTGTGACAACTCACAAAAGTTGCCCTACGATATTTTGCAACTCTGTGTCATTGCAACTCTCTGCGCTAGCATCTCTCTGGCATGTTCAAATCAGCACAGATAATCTTTATTTTATTGTGGGCTTAAAGGGTAGGGTATTCCCTACCTTTCTGTATATGTTTTCGGTCTCTAATCATCACAATGTACAATCTTTGGACTTCGCTGTGTATTGCGATCATGTGGGAAAACAGGTGTGCTAGGTACAGGTATGTAGTGGGTATGGGGGAAGCACGTAGTGCTCTCCGACTCAGAATGGAAGATCCCGTTATGCTTGGGCCTGAGCTGCAATCCCATTCATTAGGAGGCCACGACGACGCAGAGGCAGCGAGGGTGTACTCACCCAACTGCTAGGAGTCGAGGGGACATTGAAATAAGGGAGACCTATCGGCGAACGGGGGGCATAGTGTATTGGAGGAAGGCGGCGTGGAACGCTGGCTCAGCTTGGATGTACGGTGCAAGGATTTGCGTGTGACGACGCAGGTATACCAGGAAAGCATCACTTGCCTATCACCCTTTGAGTTTCACGACTTCAAAGGGGAGGTTACGAAGCAGGTATTCGAGTGTCGAACCAATGTGGAGGCTGTGGCCCTTAAATGGGGGGCATCCTGCTTTCTTTGCTGCACACCCAATGGTGTTGATAAAGGTCGTGCGGATGAGTGGGATGTGCCCTTTTTTGCTCCGATAGGCGAAAAGGTGGGCGGATTGTGGCGGGTCGTTAACTGTGAAGTGGTTGTAAAGGGCTGCGTGTGGGTCAAAGGGTCTGTTCTGTGCCGCCCAGCTAACATCTTCACCTGACAGCGATGCCTTGGTTCGTGGTAACCGGAAGTTTGTGGTTTCAAGACCGTTGCGATTGAGCTGTGCCATGACATCTTGCCTCGTGATGTAGGTGGACACACTGAAAGTGGAGAGGTTTGGGACGGTGAATTCCCCGACACGCACTATTGTGTAGAATGTCATGGTGATGTATACGAGAACTGCAGCATCTAATGGGTTGGACCGGGTGAGCTGCCTGCAAATGCTGACGAGGTCAGTAATCGGCAGTGGATCACATTCTGGGCGCTTGGAGGGTGGCGGGGCAAGCGCTTTGGCAGCTTTCAGGAGGGCTTCTGTCTGGGATGACTGGATGTCGGACCAGTTGAGGCCGTGTAGGGTGTGCCAGGCGCCAATTGCACTGACGTAGTTGACAATTGTGCTGCCTGCGTAGGTGCCTGCTAGCATTGAGATGAAAGCTGCAATGAGGTCTGGCGATGCTAGGGCATGGGCTTCCTCCGAGATTCCTTTGATGTCGCAGAAGGTGTGAAAAGCCAGCAGGCTGGATCCGTATGTCTCCCATGTGGATGGTGACCATGCGTTA
>JBBPUD010000517.1:0-16830 GCA_038094475.1 Phylloporus aff. rhodophaeus
TCCCAGTGAAGTCTACTAGTATCATCGTCGCTTTTAACCACCCGCCAATGTCTTCCTTTGAACAGCTCTACGAGTCCGCATTGGAGGATTGCGAGTGGGAGCACGTTTGGGGGCAATTGGAACAGCATACCCAAACTCGAGATCATATTACGAAAGCCTTGACAGAAGCGAATGCTGCGTTTGCAGCGCAGGTCTCGGAACCCGATGGGTACAAGTTCATGGAAGCTTGTGACCAGCTCGCAAAACTTCTCGCGCAAAAGATCCCTTTGGAGTTTACAGAACAAGAAACTGTATGTATTTCTCATACTCGCTCGCGTTATTCGCTGATGGCGTCGTAGCTCGTACAAGTCCTTCAAGTACGTACTCCATCAGGGTGGAGGGCTCAGTCTGATTGCGCCAACTACAGGTCGCAATTGCGATGCAAGAAAACGCACTCAATAACCGCTTATTGACTAGCGCACAACGTTCCAACCATCAGCTCGCTACTGCGTCCCTTTTCGAACTTTGTATGAGTGCTGTGGACAACAGCATCACTTTTCCTGAACTCTGGTGTGCGTTCTTTCTGTCTGCTCCTCCATCGTTCGCCGGATTTTCTCTCATCTGCATTCCACACAGGCGAAGTGTTCAGTCTCCAATCCCGAGCTGAAAAGGCGTTCGACAATGCACTAGAGTACCTTGGGCTTTCCGAATACCTCGACCTTGAAAATGCGACAGTCAATGAAACAACTGCAGCGTCACCCTCTTCTCCGCCTGCCCCCCAGGCTACTACACCGAGAGCATCTCTGCACGACATTACCGATGTTGGTCAGACACCACGATCCGGCAAGTTGAAGGAGAGGGCGCTCGCGATACTGAATGAACGACCAGCCAAGACTGTACCTCTGGGTCGTGCCCACACCATGCCCACCCTGTCGCAGACTAAATCGACACTAGCTAGTTCTTCGCTGGCGGGTCAGCCTTCAAAGGCAGCTTCCCGTGGAAATAGCCTTCAGGCATTGCAGGAGGAGTAGTTTTAGGTGTTTTGCATTTTAATGGCGACCTACTGTAATCTCTGCTTGTTTTCCTTCATTCTTTACATCCCAGGCTTGTATGGTTGTATGCTCCAAGACTTATGGTTATCTTACCTTCTTTGTCGTTTGGTGTGAGTTTCAAGTACATCGTCTTCACTTGATATGTTCAAGCCTTCATCTCCACTGTAAGATCCACAGGACAAATCTAGGTGAGCCCCAGACCAGCTCATACTACGCTGATCACTCAACTACCCAAGGTTTTCGTGAGTTTCTCTCCCCATGATCGAGTGTATACTACTCAGTGTCGGACAGCTATGATACTATCGTACGACACTGGCCAGTGATTATCACCAACATCATCGACCTTGACCTTGGAAATACAGGGGCTCGCACGGGCCTCGGGGGATAACGCGCACGAGCGCGCACAGGCGCTCAATGTCAAGGTCGACGAGGGCAAGGAGATCATCTCGAAAGCCAGTCGCTTAAAGTACCGCATGGCGAGGGACCAGACGCTTGGGTAGATGGTGTTTTTGTGTGCGCAGAGAGTCGGACCGTCGGCTGATCTGCAGACCCATCCCCGAGGACGGCGATGTCGATGTCGACGTGTACAATGCTGAACTGACAGAGTTGGCCACTACTCATCTGGATACGTGGTTCACCGCGCCATGGCTCTATGCAGAGTGCGTTACCTGGATATGCGATCCCCCAGCATGCGCAGCCTGACTGTTCGATCTGGTAGATGCTATCTGTGTGTCTTTTTTTTTTCTGTCTACCCTCGACAGACTTGACATTGGCGCAGATAACGTCTGTTTAGGTCGTACTTTAACGAAACGCGTTACTGGCGTAGTTTTGATCTCTTTTTTTGTACAAAAGGAGGACATGTTCAAGAATAGCAGTGCCGCAATTTATCGTACGTGTTTCACACAACTTTATCCTGCAGTACGGTGTTCACGACCGTTAAGAGATTGCAACCACGATGCACGGGTTGGAACAGGAAAAGGAAAGGTTGTGATCAGACCCGGATAAAATCCTCGCTCTCTTTTGAGAGATGGTTCAAATGTGTCTTTGGCGAGTGCATCTCTCTTTGCGCGTCCGACTTATCCTGAACGCATACCAGGGGAAATGTCACTGTATGGGTCTTTATGGTTGTGGCAAGTCCTACTCATGACGCTATTTGGTACAGGATCTTTCTCTCTTGACTCACTTGACGCCCTCGGATATGAGGAATCTCCAGACGGTAGGAAGGGATGCACAACGAGAAAGGTAAAGGTTCATCCTCAAGGATGATCAAGAAGCGGTTTGGAAATACATCAAGACCCTGAAGGGACCGAATCGCTGTGATTTTATTTTGGACAATAGTACGTAAGATCCAGGTCCAAATGGAGCTGCGTATACTGATTCCGATTAGCGAGCTTTGAAGCATGGATCGTGTTTATCTGACAGTGAAACACACCAAGAAATGACACTCCTGACAGCTATTCACTGATCCCGTTTTTGCGGATTTCCTAGTGACATATACCCCCTACTTTTCAAGGGTAGTTTTTCAGTAAGTACAAACTGCGGCGCTGTCAAACACTCACCTTTGTCCCCAGTCCAAGGCTCTTTCCACGGTTCGTCTCCGATGTTACCCGACTTCGAAAGCACCATTGCATCGGTGTTGTCGACTACATTCTTTCCGAAGGCATCGTCCGTAGATGCCAAATATCCTGCACATCTAGAACGAGTGGTAACACGATGGAGGTCGTATCTTGAATAGGGCATCTTTATTTTGAGTACAGAAGAAGTGAATGGCCAGAGGATCGACGGGCGAGCACTCCCCGAGTTCTGGACTGAGCCATGGCCGTATTGGAACACGAAGGAAAGAGCAAGCCGACTTTGGGGGTGGCTGCGCGACAGCGACCTCGTCATTTTCAAGGTACGTACATCTCTCGCCATGAACTCTGTAGTCCTCACGCATTAGCATCAGGGAGATGTCAAGTACGTGCGACTGCCATTCCAATCATTACGCGTTTGCAAGAGACTGACCGGTGCATAGTTATGTGATAGCTATCGCAAGTCGGACGAATCGTATATACAGATGGTACTGAATTACTTTCCGCTAGACTCACAGGAGACGTTAAATGGACCTGTTGACAGGGCCATTGGCGGGAGCTTTTCCACTGTTGAGCCGCACCAGGCAGTGGACATCGCGCAGCATGTCCTGGATGAGCTGGATCGCATAGGAGAGAAATGGAGGGTGAACGGCAAGTAAGTCGTTCTCGTGTTTCCACACAGTAGGCCTGATGTGGCAGTGCAGTGTAGTCCGAATTCCGAACGATGTCAGACTCGAACAAACTTAGTTGTGCGCAAAAGACATGGCGTGGCTCGTCAACGTTGTCGACTTGGGATCAGATGGAGCTATTAAGGTATGCACTCGTGAGATCTGAGCCTAGGTCTACCAGATGAGTGTTTGTTGTACTAGATCATCTGCTCTCTTATTCGATATCAGAGTAGCTGTGTCTTTTTTTTCCAGTCGCGCCCCGGTTTTAATGCCCAGCCTTTCATGCTTGACAGTGTACCGCCTTCCCGATTTGTTGACATATTGGACACACTGCGGGCGTAAACGGCTGCTTCTACGTGTTTCAGTTCTTGACTTTTTCCAGTGAGGTGTCGTAAATGTTGTCTGCGGTCCTGGCTGAGTGCCAATGCATTCGGACTGCCAAGGTCCGGTGGCGACGCTTGGAAGAGTCGTGCCACTGGTCTAACTTATTGTATCTGCGATTCACAGGTGCGATCTTTTGAACTTAATGGCTTATATCTCAATTTGAAGTTTTCAGTGATCAGTGAAGAACAACATTCAGACTATCGTACGATGAATGTGACCCTCGATTGTTCAGTCGAGTAAGCAACTCGGGATTATTTGAAGCGGGGTATTGACAGAAGTATGCCAAATACTAAACTAGGTTTGCTCTTCGTCTATCGCCATTGGTGTGTGTTACAGCATCACCATCCACCCGAACGGCGCTGTATCGGGCTAATGTGTATCATGTCTCAGTCAAGTATTAAATTAAAGCGCGCATTATTCATTCGACGAGTACATGTGTATAGTCCCCGCGGGGAAACGGTCTTCATCCAGGATAGTTTAAAACGTCGTTGCTCGGTGAGATTCCACCTTGTTTCCTCTTCCTAGTTTACTTTGAAGTTCTTTTCTTTTTGACATGCTTCACGCCAAAGTACTGTTATGTGCTGCTCTCCTCGGGGTACAGTCCGCCAAGGGTGTATTCACCCGGAATGTGAATGGGACGGAGTTCGCCGCGTCCAATCACACCACCGTCCTTATTCTCGGTGGTGGCATGACGGGCATCATTGCTGCCCGAACGCTTCATGAACAGGGCATTGATGACTTTATAATCCTCGATGCCAAAATCGACTTGGGCGGTCGTATGATTGGCAAACAGTTCGGCGTACCAGGGAGACAGATTTTTGTTGAGATGGGCCCAAGCTGGATCCAGGGAACGCAACAAGGCAACGGTCCCGCAAATCCTATCTGGGAATTAGCACTCAAACACAATCTGACCACTACCTACAATGACTTGTCTGGAAGCATCAGTATGTATATCATCTTAGCTCACGGGACACTCGCTCATGAACCCCAGCTACCTACGATGATACCGGTTTTAATAACTATACCAGCATCGTAAACAATGCGATCGATAACTTCGCCGAGGCCACCGTTCTTGCAGGTATAGTTGCCATACCCTTGCTTCTATTGAACACTACCTGACTGCTACGAACTAGATCAACGATTACGAGACGGCGATGTTGATCTGAGCCTGAGATCGGCATACACTCTGATGGGTACCGGCCGCGAAACTCCACAAAAAATCGCTAGCGACTACTACCAGATAGATTTCGTAAGTATTTGCTCTCGTACGCAAAGCTCGATTGAACTATTTCGCAGCGTTGCAAGTCATATTTCGTTTTTCTACCTTCGCAGTTGTTGATTTCCTGCATTCATTGATGGATGTAGATGCTCAGGTGTGTTGTATGCTATGAAGATGGGACCATTACTTGAATCGCCATTAGTCACCCTCACAAACCTCATGGCTCGCTTCTGCGTGGGTAGGTCCTAGACCTACAATATTCCCGCCCCTGGCCTCACTTTCAATAGAAACATAACTTAACATATGTTCCTGATGCCGGAGGATTCTCAAATGTTCACCAGATGTCCGTTGACCAACGAGGATTCTCCTATATTGTCCAGGCCGAAGCAGCAGAATTTTTGCAACCTCAACAGTTGATCCTTAACCAAACCGTCGATCTTGTAGAGTATGGAAACGATGGTGTCACGGTGCACACAACTGGTGGCCGGACGATCATCGCTGATCACGTCCTGTGTACGTTCAGTGTCGGTGTCTTGCAACATACGGATGTTATCTTCAAACCCCCCTTTCCTGACTGGAAAGTAGATGCTATCCATAGCATGGAAATGGTAAATTAGATGTTTGATATGCGGATTGTTGCTCACCGTGCTACAGGCTACATACACAAAGATCTTCCTTCAGTTCAACGAGAGTTTCTGGTTCCCGACAGAGGTAAATATTCGTTAGACCATAAAATCGTGTCTTATAGCACGTTATGTCAGATGGGATTATATGCCACAAAACAAAGAGGAAAGTACACGGTCTGGCAAAGTTTGGATCACGTCGGGTTCTTCCCTGGCTCCGGAATCATTTTTGTTACAGTAACTGTGAGTGAATTCCTAGACGTAAGCTGACCACTCTCACCTTCTTTCAGGGGGATTGGTCACTCTACGTCGAGCAGCTCACGCTCGAGCAAGTACAGTCAGAGGTGATGGGAGTTCTCCAGACGATGTACCCTAACATCACTGTACCCGAACCCGTTGCTATTCATACGTCAGCCTGGGCTTCGAGCACACTGTACCGAGGCTCATATGTGAATCAGGGGCCATCCTATGTCCCCGGTCATTCGCAAAACTTGAAGGCGACGCTCAGCAACCGCCTTTGGTTTGCTGGTGAAGGTACTAGCGTCGAGTACTTTGGTCCGTCACGTGTGCAATCCTCCCGAAATGCCCGTTTGACAAACTCTTCTAGGTTTCTTACACGGCGCCTACTATGAGGGCCAAAGTGCTGGTTATGCGCTTGCCGGTTGTCTCAAAGGCAATGGTAGCAGTTGCAATGCGTTTCCCCACACCGCAATCCCAAAAAATGCTCAACCGTATCAGAGCTTTTTGAGGTCTACGAGCTCCATGTATTGATTCATTCACTGGACCGGATTTGATTTGCCTTGTGTTGTGTGCAATGAATGTGACGTTTCTAGTTTTGACATTGTACATACCGAGTCCCTTGACTTTATGATCCGAACGACCAGCCAAAGCCATAAAGTCGGTCGTGCAAGCTAAAGTGATTGAATGACCATGACTTTAACTTGTGTTCCTTCAATCGTCTTAATTGACAACTTTCAACTCCTGGGGAACTTGAAACGTGCTACTTCTTTTCCCACTGGTTCAAGATCTCGAGCCTTTAAAACCCAACGGTGTTCGTTCGCTTCACTTCAAGGGCCTCCTTCCTCTCTGACATGTTTCTCACCAGAGCATCGTTCCGTGTTGCTTTCCTTGGTCTGTTGTCTGCCTCTGGTGTACTCGCGCAGGATGCGCACACGACGTCCGCATCCCATCACACCGTCATTATCCTCGGTGGTGGCATGACGGGCATCATTGCTGCTCGAACGCTCCATGAACAGGGCATCGACGACTTCATCATCCTTGAAGCAGGGGGCCAATTGGGTGGTCGTATGATTCACAAGACGTTCGGTGCGCCAGGCAGACAAATCGTGATTGAAGAGGGACCCAACTGGGTCCAGGGAACGCAGCAAGGCAATGGCCCCGCGAATCCCATCTGGGAATTGACACTCAAGCACAACCTGACCACCGCCTTCAACGACATGTACGGGAGTGTCAGTATGTAGATTCTTCTTTCCTATGTGATGTATCAGGTGCTCATTCAGCTTAGCTACATATGATGACAGTGGCTACAATAACTACACCGACGTGTTTAATAAAGCAGTTGATAACTTTGCTCAGGCCACTGTTATCGCAGGTATATCGGCATCCCTTTGCATGAAAGTCGTCTGATCTTAGTGAACTAGGCCAACAACTACTGAACGGGAACGTTGATATGAGTCTGAGATCTGCCTACGGTCTAATGGGTATCAGTCCCAAGACGCCGCAGGAAGTTGCTAGCGATTACTACCAGATTGATTTGGTAAGTTTTGTCGCCGTGTGCTCTGACACTGACTGACCCTACGCTCAGGAATGCAAGTTGCATTCCCTTTTCTACGTTTACAACCACTGACATGTTTGATCGACTTTGCTGGATACAGACGCACAGGTATGCCGTCCGTCGCACCTCAGTCACCCTTTAAGCCATCCATAGTCACCCTCGCAAACTTCATGGCTCGCTTCCGCATGGGTAAGCCTGGGTTCATTCACTCTCGACCGGAGTTCTTACTTGTGACAGAATAATAACTTTACTTACGACCCAGGATCTGGGGGGTTCGCAGACGTCAACCAGCTGTGTATCGACCAACGAGGTTTCGTGTACATTGCTCAAGCTGAAGCAGCGGAGTTTTTACAGCCTCAACAGCTGATCCTCGACCAGACCGTCAATCTCATCGAGTATAACAACGATGGTGTCACAGTGCATACGACAGGTGGACAGATAATCACTGCTGATTATGTTTTATGCACGTTCAGTGTCGGTGTCCTGCAACATGCCAACGTTGTCTTTCAACCCCCTTTGCCCAACTGGAAAATCGAAGCCGTTAATACCATTGAGATGGTAAGCAGGTGTTTCGATTCCGTTCTGAATACTTATCGTGGACTAGGCTACATACACGAAGATTTTCCTTCAATTCAATGAGACGTTTTGGTTTCCGACAGAGGCAAGCACTCGATAAGCCATGATAGCAATTCTGACGACACGCTATACTAGATGGGACTATATGCAGCAAAACAGAGAGGAAAGTATCCTGTCTGGCAAAGCTTGGATTATGTTGGCTTTTTCCCAGGTTCTGGCGTAATTTTTGTTACAGTCACCGTACGTGGATTACGAGTCGCAATACTTTATCTCACGTTCTTCCAGGGAGATTGGTCGCTCTATGTTGAACAGCTCACCACCGACCAAGTGCAGTCAGAAGTTATGGAAGTTCTCCGGGTAATGTTTCCCAACATAACTGTACCTGAACCGACTGCTATTTTTGTGCCAATTTGGGCCTCGAATCCACTATTTTATGGCTCTTACTCAAACTATGGGCCATCCTATGTGCCAGCAGAATCAGAAAACTTGAAGGCGACAGTTAACAATCGCCTCTGGTTCGCTGGTGAAGCGACTAGTGTCAAGTACTTTGGCAAGTCGTTTGCGTAGATTCACTGCACCATGTCTCTTGACTCGCGTTCCTTTGCTTCAGGTTTCCTGCAGGGTGCTTACTTCGAGGGTCAAAGCGCAGGTCGCGCACTTGCCGGATGTATCCACGGCAATAGTAGCAGCTGTAACGCGTTTCCTCGCACTACGATCCCAAAGAATGCTCAGCCGTATCAAAGCTTCTTGACCTCAAGTATATCGGGCACCGATTAGTACACATGTACAACACATCCGTTTGTAATTATATTACAGTCACAGCCTTCGACCATGCATTGCCAAGGCCAAACAGATCTTCCGTCTTTGATGAATTCTGCGAGCCAACTAATGGCGACAAGGAAATGAATGACATTGGGCGCAAATCACATTTTGAGGCAGATTAGTCCTCCCCGGACGGAATGAATTAGTTTTGGCCTCGAATTGATTGACCCTTCGTGAACATGACAATACGAAGACTACCCAGACGAACACGGCCCTGGCAGTCCTCGATGTGCCAAGAGGCCAAAGGGTCGTGATCAATTCAGTCCAATGACAAGGCGCCCTGACTCAGGGAGCATCCGGCCATTTCACAGAACGCTAATTCCCCTGACTCTGAGCGTATGGCAAGCGGTACATGTGCAATGGTCCATGGAGTTGACAGAGTATCATCATATACAACTGTGGACGTCTGGACTCCGGGTCAAAGTGTCAAACTTTCGGGAGTATAAGTTTCACCTAATGAAAATACATGCCATCCTCGGTATTGTTAGACCACGCCTGGCTTGAGCTCAGCTCTGGTGGTAGCGAGGTAGATCAATCAACACAACCAAAGTTGTCCATTTCTATGCGAAATCGGCTGGTAAAGATTGGCTCGGCCGAGATCACTGGCACTTCCCTTCTTGCCAAACGTGCCATGCTCACCACCAAGTAGCACCCCTAGACAATGTTGGTGAGCGAGCACAAACTCGAAACTCAAATGTAGTCATACCGCGACACTGAGCAGAGCCGTAGTCCAACTGAACCCAAAAAAGAAAAGGGTCGAGTATTAGCAACACACATGGATGTTAAACAAAGAACACAAACAAGAAAACAGAAATTGCAATTCCTCGATCCCTCTTCAAGTCACATACAAGAAACACTGAAGTGATTATGACTCGGCCATCGGGTTAGCACCGAGATTTGAATCTCCTTAGTAGGCCCCGCTTACAAATTTTTGTAGCGTACATTGTACTCCCATCACGGACGACGAGCGAAACAAGAGGGGTTCTGCTCCAACGTGCCCTGGCAACGGAGGCGCACTTGAACAGCGTCAGGGTGATCAACATACAATGGACTGAGAACGCCATTATGCTGAGTAAACCGATGGGTGATCAACCACAAAATGAGTAGCATAGTCAAAACTCACGCTAGATCCCTGGTACTACTATTCATCTGAGTTAGGAGGCATGTTCCATAAATCTCTTGAGAATCCCGTTGCCACAACGCTCTCCCGCTCACCCCAAGCTCCATCAACATCAAAACTAACAGCAAGAGGGCGACCCTCCTGGATCGATTATAAAGCGCGAATACTGCAGACAATTTGTGGGAATACTGAAATGAAGATGTTCTCTCCGACTTACCACGAATAGCCAAAAGGAACTCGAGAGAGGTTGCAAGACTTTGAGTGAAAGATATAGTATACACACGCCATATGTCACAAAGCAACGGAGGATTGCTGCCATTAGTCAGTCGCTCCATCAAGCAGTTGTGCGCCCTATATATTCGTAAGAGACAAGTATGCGGCATGTTGGAGTATGCTCACACATGTGCCAGTATCACAACATAGCGAAGATAGAAGTACATCCACTTGAATGGATTTTTATTATCCATACTGCATGCGCGATGAAGCCAATGCTATGAATAACGACTAGTTGTTACTCACCCCCAAATGTACTCGACTTCCCTGTCAAACGTCAGAATGGCTTGCCAGACCAGAAACGCGAGCGCTGCAACTGAAGATGGGATCAACACCAGAAAAACATCGTGGATTTACTTGAACAATATACCGCTGAGGTAGCGCGCATCGCGAGCAGGAACTGCGTAGGCGGGAACTGTTGCAAAGCCTATAGTACTGC
The DNA here is from genome assembly GCA_038094475.1 of Phylloporus aff. rhodophaeus. NCBI lineage: Eukaryota > Fungi > Basidiomycota > Agaricomycetes > Boletales > Boletaceae > Phylloporus > Phylloporus aff. rhodophaeus. The sequence continues at coordinate 10,522 of JBBPUD010000517.1, forward strand.
TGAAGGACATTTGCGCAAGGGAATCCAGTCGGAAGTGGGGTATGCGCCAAGTTTATATTGACCCACCGAATCCATCAAGGGTGCGGCCTGGCACATTCACTTGAGTAAGGGTCTGCCCTATCCAGCGACCTGGTGACATACTTATCGACCATCATCAATTCAAAACCTGTGTTGATCCGTTTTCATTACGGTGAAGGTTCGTAGGCCATTGAGTTACACCAGGGTCTAAGGAAGTACTGATTATCCGTGGAATTCAAACAAGAGCAAATACGAGACTCTCGATGCTAGTAACATGCCAGCGGATACTCAGGACAAGGCTGCGGCAGACTACGAGGATACGCCGTGTATCGTCTTCCCTGACAGAAGTGAACGCATCTTCTGAAACACAGGATGTGAAAGAAATGGACGCGTTGCTCAAGGTGGTTCGTAAGTCTTGCTCCAGCATCGAAATGCACATCGCATTGAACTCTCGCAGGGGCAAGGTCGAATCCGGCCTACCGCAAGTATGGACTACTTCTTGGTTGTGCGACAGGTCTCGGACTAAGTCACTTGTAGCATTATTCCGTTGAGGAAGGGCGTGCGCTGGTCAGAGGCCCTTTTGTCATCGTCTACTCCTTCAGAACCCGTAGACCATGGCTCTATTCCATCCCAAGAGTCACTTCCTCCGCGAAACATGTATGACACCTACACACAGATTTTTCTTCCTTTCAAATCGTCACCCGAACTCTTCGAGCAATATACAAATGCATATGGCAGCCTTCGCACTGGCATGTTGATGGAGCACTTGGACTCTTTAGCCGGTTCAGTATCGTACAAGCACATGCTTGGACCAGACGTGGATACTCTTGGTCGTATCTCCGAGCGGGGTTTCTACATCGTGACAGCCTCTGTAGATAGGTATGTTTATTTCTCTACGCCGTTGCAGACCGATCATGACACACACGCAGATTGGACATACTAGCATCTCTTTACCCTGTTCGAGATATCTGTTTGAGTGGACAGGTCGTTTACACTGGCAAAAGCTCGATAGAAGTCATTGTCAAGATGGAGGCCCTTGGTTCGGACGGCAAAGAAGAGACCATAATGCTTGGTATGTACTGGTTTTCATGGCATCATAGTTGTGGCCCTGCGACTAATCCCAGCTTGTCCTTGAGGTCGCTTTTCGATGGTCTGCAGAGACACTCGTACGCACAAGGCATACCCAGTCAACCCTCTAACCATCGGAGCCACAGAGGAACAAGAGCTTTATTCCATGGGAAAGAGTCGGTAGCTACCTTCCGTGTTGTAAGCCACTTGTACGCTAACCAGATCTATACAAGATGCACAGAATCGAAGAAAGTCTCTGGCGCTGCGATCCCTCTCGCGTGTCCCTCCAAACTCAGAAGAAGCTGCGGAGCTTCATCAGACCTTCTTGAGGTACGAGCAAGATGACGCCTCCAACTTGCAGTGTGACAAAGTATGGATGGGAAACACCAAACTTGAGAAAACTATGCTCATGTTCCCACAAGAGCGCAAGTAAGTCGTAACCATATTGTGGTGTACTGTCCAGCTCAAGTTCATCGAGCGTTCATCAAAAGATTTTCGGAGGTACATCTATTTTCCTCTCCCGGATCACATTGTTCATCGTAGGTTAAGGGTACTTGATGCGACTCGCTTACGAGGTAACTCAACCCAGATGCCTCTACACCTTGAGTTCTGATGAATGAATGTAGCTTGGTTTTGCAAATTCTTGCCTCTTCACAAAGTCGCACGTGTCGTTTCTCTCGCTAGACAGTATATCCTTCCAAAAGCCAGTGAACATTGGTTCCATTCTCCGTCTGGAATCTCAGATCCTGAACACCAGCTACCTGGGCGAACGGCCTACCGCAGTTGTAAGTGGTTCCATTTTTCTCTTGTTTGCTTCTGGTATGGAGTTAGCCTGTCATTGCGTCACAGCATGTCCGGGTTCGAGCAAATGTTGTCGATGTGAAGACAGGTCGCGAGGAGACCACAAATGACTTCAGGTTTACCTTTTCTAAAGATGATACAGATGGTTGCCACGAAGTCCCGAGGGTGATTCCAAACACTTACCAAGGTACGATGGCCTTCCAGGTTGGGTGCTACTTCGTGACTTTCTTTACTTCCGTAATACGCAGAGGCAATGTTGTGGTTGGAGGGGAAGAGGGCGCTTGAGATGGGCAGGCAGATTCGAGGAAGACGGTCTCTAGGAAATTGAGGACGGTAATTCACGGCGATCCGGGTCCATTGAAAAAGCTGGGGGTTGCCAACGCCAATAACCACTTTGAAAGAGGTAGGCGTTGTTAAACTGCCGACCGTCTGCAGCATTGTCATGAATACAATATCCAGTACTACGTCTGGTCCTATATTTTGAATGAATTTGGAAGTCTGCGATACCTTCAGTGTGCTCTAGGGCGTCTACGAATTGATCCAAAACGGACCTACCATGCTTCCCAGCGCCAAAAAAAATTCAATTTTGCTCGATGCCTGCGACTCGGATCTGACACAACTTCAAGCCTGGTGAAAAGGCTGATCTAGTAATAAGCCCGTCAGTCCTCTCCGTCAAATTACGAGATCTTCGCTCGGGATATCACTAATACTCCTTGCAGGTCAGCAAGAACGGACCACAGCCTGTGGGCCAGCGCGCGAAACCGCTCATATTAATCCTCGTCACAGCAAATTTGCATAAGGTGTTCCGAGAAACTACTATTCAAGGAAGGCATCAAGGGCGCAAGTTAAAAAATCTGAGGACTGGCATCACCGACCATAATGCCTTTACGGTCCATTCGTTCCAAGGTTTCAATCGTGGATCCCCTTCAGATCGCCGTCTCCACAACGGCCTTGGCCAAAGACCTTCTCGTGACCCTCCAGTTCCCACCTGCGACAGCAGCCATTTCAATTCTTCTTCTTATATTGGAAACTGTCCAGGTTAGTTGAACTCGGTTGTATTCATTTTATGAGGTCTCATGAAAGGATATCTTAATCACTTCGATTGTTGCACAGAATATACAGACAAATAAAGTTGGTTGTATTGCACTCGCCCGGAGAGCGGCACAAATATTGGTCGACATAGAACATCATATGAGGGGAAGATGGGACTCTGCGCCGGAACGCCTAGTACAGAACTTGCAGAAATTCGAGGGGTATGCCATGTTTCCTTCTGCTTAAACTCATGATGTGATATTGCTCACATGCGACCCAAGGACATTACACCTCATTTATGAGTTTATGAAGAGGCTTGCTGACTCGAAATGGGCCGTCCGTTTTTTCCACAAGAATTCTATTGAAGGGGCACTCGCCGAGTATACCAGGTTGATGGACGACGCTGCACAATCTTTTCAGGTTACCTCGGTGTTCTCGTGACTTGATCATGCGCTAACTTTAATTACAGCTAGCGACTCTCATCGACTTACATTATACCGTTGGTGCGGTCTCGCAAAGGAATACCGGGATACAAGCAGCCGCACAGCCGTGCATTGGTATTGAAGGACCGCCACCTTACAGGAGGGAAAATATGCAGGACTGGAGTTTGCAAGAGGACGAGAACGCGGGATCAGGTTTAACTATGATCATGGACAAACCTAAGTCCACCGGACCGACAACGGACTTGTCGCTCGTTTCTGCATGGGAGGAACAGATTGCGGAGATTGCCACGGAAGGTGTCCGAGATTCCTTGAACGATCACTATTTGCCCGAAGAGTTGTCCTCGCTAACATTGGATAACTGCCACGGGGTATGTATTCAATGGTATTTGTGTCCGGCCTATCTCACATTCCGTCTAGTTTCGACGGTACCACCAGTCTGAGATTATGCTACAAGGCCGGTCATACCTCAAGGAAAGCTGGTGGGATGGGAGCATGGAGGTTCAAGTACAAGGACGATCTGCTCTGATCAAGCGATATGATGGTCCAAAGGCTAAGGCATTCAGAGTGAGCCAATTACTCTCCGCTGCGTAAGCACATGCCATGGTAACACGCTCCTCAGCGATGGTCGAGAGACGTCAAAATGCTTCAAAGCTTATAGTAAGTTTTAGGAGTTGTTGATTCTTTTGTGGCTGTCAATTGATGGAATGCAGCCACCCGAATTTACCCCAGATGCTGGGCTTTTCCGATGACGAAACTCCAACGCCATTTATACTGTTATCGAACGGCAAGTAACCCACGATAATCAGCTTGCCTTGCATGTTGCTGAACTGAGTTTAGTGAAGACGCATACCCCGGAGGAAATTGTGCGGGAGACGCTGCGAAAGGCGACCCTTGCAACGTGCATGGAACTCATGCTTCGGTTTGTGCGCGTGGTTCTTTTTGCTATACGAATGCATGTAACTTATATTTTGTGCAAGTATCGTGATCTTGCTGTTAGGTGTTTTGCATTGACCTGTTGTCCGTTTTATTGAGACCCAACAGGATACAGCCCTCTATGTTCGGAGACAGTTGGATCTTACGGACAACCAGCTACAAGACTTTTTTGAGGTAGCTCAAATCGCCTTTACTTCTGAGGGACTATGAACCGAAGACTTGACTAGGCCGTAGGACTCCGTGTAGATTCCCGTAAGACACTCGTTGTAGGTTTACCCCCACCACGAGAAGGAAAGTCGTATTCGGCCCGAAACTATGGTTTAGCACACACGCTTCTCGATGCATGTCTACAGGTGCGTTCTGGCGTTATTCTCCTTGGTACAACCCAATCCTTTGAAGATGTTACCAAACGGAGGCAGAGTCACCTATTCATATGACGAGTGTGACGAAGACGGTTGGTATTGACTGCGGGTGTTTCGCTTGACTGACACGATATATATAGTGACAGAGGACATGCAAAAGAAGATCAATCATCTCGTGACACTCGCACGCTCACTCCTCCCTAGTGGTAGTGAACCACCTAAACTGCCATCAAAACTTCAAAAGCTTATTGAAGCCAACGAATTTGACACGCCTCGCTTGACTTTGCGTCAAGTTCGAGATCTGATGTTCCACACTGGTGTTCACGAACATTCCTGGTACCAACGCAATGTGCCCGCTTGCAGGTTTTCTGTGGGCGACCTGGGATATATCCCTCGAGGCAAGGACTGGGATGCATTTGTCGGCTTGGGGAACGTCTTTGAGCGCAAAGCAGGAGCCCTCAGAGTGTCTTTCAGGGCCCGCGGAGAACATTGGTGCTGGGAAAGTGTGCCAATTCGGCGGCAACCATTGCAGGCATTTGAGATGCCGATGAATACATCAGGGTGCGTATATCATCACGCAAGTATCTGGAAGCGCATTGACGTTGAACCAGATGGCCAGTTGCCGTGCCGCCGTGTAAACAAATTGACGTAGTCATTATCCATGAAGCATTTGCTGAGTGTGTAAAGGATGCTTGGCAATATCTGCTTGAGAACGGGAAGAAGATTTCACAAGATGGAGGGATCAAACCTGAAGACATTATTCTCGGTAGGACCTCCTTGCGTCGTCTACTGGTCGCTCTTTACTCACCCATTCTAGTCACGCACGCCGGAACACATCAAGATTTTTATATCAGGGACTTTCGACCTCAGCCGTTTGGAATAAACCAAAACACGAAGGTGACAGGTCCGCACCATCAGCCAATGCACCTCAACCAGCCTCCTGGGATTGGGTTCCCTAATTTACAATCAGTATTACCGTCGATTGTGTATCTTTTCACATCGTTCTCGCCATCACACGAACCGTACTGGTCGTCTTCACCCATGTCCGTCATGCCGGGAGGTAGTGAGCGCCCTCAGCTTGACCGCAAATTCACATATAAAATTGGATAGTGAGTGTTGTATTGCTTGGTGATTGGAGATTCGAGTTGTACATACTAACTTGCAACCAGCAAAACAGGGTTTCTGAACTATGTACAACTCCATGCAGAAGACTTTGAGAATCAATGATGTAAATATTGGGAACTGTTATAAACTTACATTCACATGAAAACACCGCTTTAGATTCGACTTTGTCTCATACAGGACTCAGGAGTGAGACCGTGTTTCACTTGCAGTTCTGGAAAGAGTCGCTCCAAAGCTATCCAACGGCGCAGAATCTGGCTCGGAGACATTGAACATGATATGCAGTGCATGAGAAACAGGATCTGCTAGACTCTGATACCACCAGGATGTCAAGCAGACGAGCCTATATCTAGGCACAGGACTCTGTGGTCGAGTTTTATATTCGGTGACAAGTGGTGATCCTTTAGGGCCTGTACAGATTGAACTTTCTCTGTATGTCACTATTTGTTTTGGAGAAATGTGAGTTCGGCTTCCATGGATGCCGAGTGTCGGAGCTCCAAACCTTCTTCACCTCACTGTGTACATACGCG
>JBBPUD010000518.1:0-16795 GCA_038094475.1 Phylloporus aff. rhodophaeus
TGTACAACAATCGCATTCAAGCATCCGACTCCAGCGTGTTTCGTTTCGCATACCTGACATTCGGACAAGGTACCATGGCAACTGTGATATGTGTATGTATGATTATATTGGCCTGTACTCGCACAACGCTGCAATATATTGCTGTATGATACAACGGTGTGATTATAATGTGCCGCCTGCGCTGGCCGATTTATCGGGACAATGGCCTTATATCCTAATTTCACTTCGTTGAGACTCTCGTATAATCCCTCTGAGTGTCATGCTACCCACGACGGCCCTGGGACAAATATAATCGATTATCACGCGAAACAAATAATCATTCAGCTATATCCTAATTACGCAATTTTTGTGATGCTGAAGTCCTGAGATGTGTGAGCAATATCTACAGTCTATGGTGAGGGAACCTCAGTGATACTGCAATTTCGAATCAGTAGGTTGTTCGGGTAAATTAGAAATCTCTCAGAAAGAATGTAATCCATCATGACAGATCGGACATATGCTTGTATATGTGATAGGCATCCTCGAGATGAAGTATGTTCAGAAAGCGTGCTCACCTTGGACTCCAGTGCCGTACAGATGCAATACGGATACCTGCACAAAACTCGCATGAGCCAATTGAACAAGAGACAGGATTAAGGTTCAGTTGGTGATGCATGTTCGAGCAAGGGATCATTAGAGACCTTCACCACTCAAGAATGGAATATATCATCATGAAAAAGAGCTAGAAACCGGACTTACCACATTTAACACAGTGGATGTTTCTGGGATGGTTTATATTCTAACAATTTAAGCTCCGCTTTCGTCGGGGGCTGAAAGTGGTATGATGATCCTCCGTTTGAAACAGTTTGTTCCCGGACCACTAACTAGCATGGTAAGTGTTCTCATCTTGATTTTGTATACACTATTGTGTATTTCCTATGATGATTTGTTTCAATCAGTTCTGCTTCCGAAGGAGAGAAATCTCTGGTGGACAACCTCTACCAAAAATTCTCAATCCTGATTGTTTATTCTGTTGCTGCAGCAATGGTTCTGACGTTTCGCACACAGATTATTCTATCTTAACGTTTGCTGTAACTGCCAAGGCAACCTGTAATCACAGGTAAGCACATCGAAGATGTTCTTTCAATTTTTTGTTTAGGACGAAAACAAAGTTCATCCATTCTTCGAGTTACTCGGTCGTCGTGCTCCCATGCATGCCACTCTTTCCTGAGTAATGCACAACCTACTCCGTATTGGAGTGGTTGCGCTGGCATCATGGGATGTCACGTGTCGGGCTGCATGAGACACTGGCTTTTCTGATACCTGAAATCATATCTTGAATATGAGCTGATATTGTGATTTCAATAGGCGTACTTGCTTGTACTCGTTCACATAAAAGTCATCTTACTTGTTTTTTGATATATCGACCCTTTCGACCACCAGATTGGGAGAGCCGCTGTCCTTTGGAGGAGGAACATCGATGATATCCGCCCTCGGATCTGGACATCATTATAGCGTCTGGGTGAGCTAATGATTCGATACTGTGACTCTTCCCGAATATATAGGCACTGTAACGGTAACACTGGCGTTTGTTCGTAGTTCTACTCTTTGCATCTCCATGTCAATCTACATGTTAATGTAATCCAATTTCTGAACTTTATCGCATGCGCCGTTGGAAAATATGACACGCTTCTACTTGTCACGTGACCACGTTATCTAGGGCCGGCTCTTGTGACACGAAAGCATCGCGAGTTTTATAATTCGAGGGTCTGCTACACTGACCATCGAAGTCCGCGACATGAAGCAAAAAGAGATTTACAGGACGGCGACCTTTGCTTGGTCGCCAACGTCGACTCTTCCTTTCATCGCGACAGGTACGGTTGCTGGCGCTCTTGACGAGTCCTTCTCGAACGAGTCCCAACTCGAAATATGGCAACCCGACTTCATGAACGAGAATGAAATCTATCTCGGTGCTGATGGTGCAAAGCCTGTAGGGTTCGTCACGGACACCTCAAGGTAACTTTGCAAAGTAATAGTGTTGCACGTTGAGACACTTGTCTTACAGATTCAATCGCATTGCCTGGGGACAGGTGTACAAGGACCGATCGCGCGGAGTCATCGCTGCAGGGATGGAGAGTGGCGAACTCGCGCTGTGGGACCCGGCGAAGATCATCGCGCATGTAGAGTTGGTGATTCTCGTTAATCCCACACACCTGCGCTGATCATGCTCGGTTTCTCTAGTTCTTCCGAGTCGCTCATTCTCCGTAACACAATTCACACCGGACCTGTCCGCGGACTTGACTTCAATCCAATACAAACCAATCTGCTGTCTTCGGGGGCAGTCAGTGGAGAGGTTAGTATCAGCGCCTCCTTGATACACGTCATCACATTTACTTTCATGTAACCTCACCTCCAACAGATCTATATATGGGACCTCAATGACCCTTCGAAACCTTACTCCCCCACACCAGGAAATCGCAGCTCAAAGCTTGACGAGATCACCTCCGTCGCTTGGAACCAACAAGTACAGTATGTTCTTGCTGGAGCGAGTAGCTCGGGTTACTCCGTCGTATGGGATCTTCGCGGAAAACGCGAAGTCGTAGCGCTTGCATATGGTGGTGGAGCAGGCACACTTGGAGGTGCCGTTGGTAGTGGGATGGCTGTCGGAGGGCGAAGGGGAATGAGTGCCATCGCGTGGCATCCGGACAATGTAAGGAACAGTTGTTTTTCCAGATCCTCCCACTGATCGCGCGTGTTAGGCCACGCGACTAGTCACTGCATCCGAGGATGACATGTCGCCAGTCATCATGGTTTGGGATCTTCGCAATGCCCGCGCCCCAGAGAAGGTGAGTTGGCATTTACTGGAGTTTTTGAAACACGTTGAACAAGAGATACCAAGATTCTGACTGGGCATGAGAAAGGCGTTCTTTCGCTTTCTTGGTGCAAACAGGATGCAGATTTACTGCTGTCTTGCGGTAAAGATAATCGTGCCTTGTGTTGGAACCCACAAACTTCGGAAATAATCGGAGAGGTGCGTGGGCCTAATGCATTATTCTGGAAAGGGCTGACGCTCGTTCTGTTTTTCTTCATATTTCTCTGCACTATCTTCCTCCATTACATTTACCATAGCTCCCTTCTGCAGACAACTGGGCATTCCAAGTCGAATGGTGTCCACGCAACCCTGATCTCCTTGCCGCTGCTTTCTTCTCTGGGACCATCGGCATTCACTCCTTGCAATCAACCAATGCTGCTCCTTCTGTTCCGGCTACCCCCAAGCCATCTGGGGCCGAGCTGTTTGATGCACACATACCCCCCTTTCAGGTTACTCAAGGACTCAATCTTAGCCTAAAGCAGCCCCCACGTTGGCTGCGCCGTCCTGTGTCCGCCTCCTTCGGGTTTGGCGGTAAGTTGGTGACCGTCAGCAACCTTCCAAGTGCACACGGAAAGACGCAGAGCAGTGTCGTGCACTTGAGAGGGGTGAGCAGCGAGGAAACCGTAGTACAGAGAATCAAGAGACTCAGGGCGGCGGAAGACGAAGGAAAATTGGAAGTGTTTGCTCAAAGCAGTGTGGGCGAACTATCCGGCGCTGAGGAAACATGGAAGGCTCTTTTGAGTCTCTTCAGATCAAATTCGAGGGAGGAGTTGATTACACTCTTGGGGTATTCGAAAGGAGAGGTTAAAACACGGATTGAAGAAGCTGCTGCAAAACTCAAAGAAGCGCGAGCACAACAAGCTGGAAGTGCTCCTGCTCTCAGTTACACAGCAGATGAAGAACTCGACAATTTTGAACCTCGTGATCCTGTGGTTTCTTTCGTCGATCCTGAGCCGGAGCCAGAGTTAGAAGCGACGGATACGGAGAAGACTGGCTCAGAGATTTCCATGTCCGATGCTCCGCCAGCGGATGGGGAGTCCACCACCACTGTACCATCACTCTTCGGGGATGATCCTACTTTTGGCACTTTTGGCGCAGGTACCGGGGCCGATTTCTTCACTACAATGGCTGCCGTACAGGACGTCGGTGCCAATGATGCACAAACGATGGTTGTCCCTCATACCAACTATGGGATCGACTCCAGCGTAGCTGCTACGGTCGGGAGTGGCCCATCTAGTGTCGCCAGCGAGAGCTTGAGCGTAAAGAATAACACGTTCAGGATCTATCCTACAGACGAAAGCGAAACTGATAGACTGGTTACGCGCGCATTGGTCCTCGGGGACTTCTCCAGTGCCGTGGAACTGTGTCTCTCTGCGGAACGCTACGCTGATGCGCTTCTCCTCGCCATCAAAGGGGGCGACGATCTCTTGCAACGTACTCAAAAGGCTTACTTTGAGAGCCAAACGACCGAACACCCTTACCTCCGCCTGTTCCAAAGTATTGTTACCAACGATCTTGATGACGTTGTACAGAATGCCGATCTGACTGAATGGGCCGAAGTCTTTGTCGTCCTCTGCACATTTGCGAGTGGAGAGGAATTTGGGGGGTTGGCAGAACAACTTGGTGCACGGCTTGAGTACCAGGCCGGGGTTCTGCGTGCCGAGGCTGACACAAGCCCGGAAAATAACTTAGCAACCGCCTCGGAGCTCAGGAGAACTGCCACCTTAACTTATCTTGCTGCTGGTCGCTTGGAGAGGTTGATTAGCATCTGGGTCGAAGAGCTCGCGGAAGAAGAAGAAATTCGTGTCAAGGCCATCGATTCTCCCGAGTCTACCTCTCGATACGCAACCCATGCACATGCCTTACAGACCTTCATTGAGAAGGTAACTGTCTTCCGTGGAGCCGTCAAGTATGTGGACGATGACCTTGCAGTGCATGCCGAGAATACAGAGGCGGTCAAAAATTACAAACTTGCAGCTCTGTATGACAGGTATTTCGAGTATGCTGAGATGCTGGCTGCGCAGGGTCTTCTTGGTGAGGCCGTCGAGTACCTGAGGCTGACACCGGAGACGTACACGGGCACTGCCCTGAACTTTGGGGCAGTACGGGAGCGATTATTGGCCACGTCTGGGAGTGCCTCTCGTGTCACAGCCTCAGCTCGTGATGATATTCCGACCAGTGGCGTTACTACTAAGCCAACTCCCCCTGTCTTCACCCAAAGTAGGGGGGTTTACACTCCCGCTCAGCCAACATATACACCGGCTGCACCCGTATACCAGCCAAATCCGCCATACAACACGGGAACGACTGCACCAAACCTGTACGCACCAGCACAGACCCTCGTCAAGCCACCTTCCCTCGGCGGGCCTGCCGTTCTACCATCTACCCGTCCCCCAGTGTCAAGTACACGGCCTCCTCGTAGCCAGAATGGAGGTTGGAATGATCCACCCGACCCCAATAAGGGGCGGCGCACACCCAGTTCGATCAATGCAGGCAAGCCAGAACCTATCACAGCTCCATTCCCGACCGCAACGCAATCGCCACCAACACCAAGTTCTCCGTTCGCGGGTCATGGGCGAAACTCACCTCTCCCACCACCCCCACCTACGAATTCGCATGGTCGACCTCCACCTCCACCAACGGGTCCGCCATCGACGGCAAGATCTAATCAGCCACCACCTCCACATGCAGGTGGGTCACAGTACTCGTCCCCTTCATTAGGGTCAGTTCCGCTCGGACAACCTGGACCGTACATGAGAGCCACGCCACCTCCAGGACCTCCACGTGGTATCCCACCACCTCCCGGACCGTACGCGCGCGCGACGCCGCCGCCCGGTGCAGGAGGTCCTGTTGGTGTCTTGCAGCATCCTGGTCCGTACCCTCCACCACCCAGCCAAGCACCGTTACCACCACAGCAGCCTGGGCCATATGGCCCTCCGCCACCTCAGGCTTCCCAGGGACCATATGGGCCGCCCTCATCACAGGGTCACTACGCAACACCATCTACTCCGTCGCACGGCCCGTACGCGCCGCCGATTCAGGCTCACCCACAGCCGTATGGTCCACCGCCACCTGCGAGCCAAGGACCGCCTTTAGCCAGGGGACCGCCTCAGACGCAACATCCATTAGCTGGGCTACCCCCTCAGCAACAAGGTCCTCCTCAGGGCGGCTTGAGTGCTCCAGGTGCACCCCCGCGTGCAGCGCCGGCGCCAAAAGGGCCTCCACCACCAAAATACCGTCAGTGTCCTTTTTTGTTTCCTGAAGTTGTCTTCCTCACTCAATTCGTGTTACTTTTCAATTTAGCGCCTGGCGACCGTACACACATCCCAGAGTCAGCACTGCCGATATATAATGTGCTGACGGAACAGTTGGTGCATCTGAGACAAACAGCTCCTGTATGTATCTCTCTATCTCTCTTGTGAAAAAATTGGTGACCATCGACTTCAGCCTCAACAAAAACGTATGGCTGATGACCTCGAGCGACGTTTAAACCCATTATTTGATGCGCTCAACTGTGAGACGCTGTCCAAGTCTGTTGTGGACCAACTGCTGGTGCTCGTTCAAGGTACATGTCGTCGGTGTTTCTTTGAGCGGCATTGGCTTACATATCCTCTTAGCGATTGTTGCGCAGGATCGAGAGTCTGCGCTAAGCATTCATGTCGATCTGCTCACGAGGGGTTCTCAAACAAATGATATTGGGCTCTGGATGTCTGGGATCAAGCAACTGATCTTGCGCTTGTGAATAAGAACGCGAGGGCGGATGTGGAAAAAGTTACTTGGCGGTTTGGTGGAAACGACACACGGACTATGTGATTTTTTTTCTCTTAGACATGATTTTCGCAATGATATTGAGCACGATGACGTAATGATGTGTAGCGTCCAATGTGGTGTGTTTGCATATTGCCATCCCACTACTTCTCTCCTTGGGAACTTGTTATACAAATTGTTTCTCTTCTCTGGTTTGGCGCCCATCCGCATCCGCAGCCCTTGCAAAAAAAAAAACATATTCACATCTTCCGTTTCCTCTCGACTTGATATACCATCACCTTTAGAGCCGAGCAAATGCCTACTCATTATCGAGCTTCATGTTGCGGAAGTTGTCTCTTCGCGGTTCATGCTCGAGAGACGAGGTCAAGCTTCAAGCTTCAAGCCTTCGTGGCAAGACTTTACTCTCCCTAGTACTTTGGATCAAAATACAGATTCACGTCTTATCATTCAAACTCTGATTCGATATCATACACAACAAGATCCACAATCAGCACACAAGGCAACTTTCTAGCTGCCCAAGAGAGTGGAACCGGAACAACTGGCGAGGGTTTCCAGGCTCTTTACGGCGCAACACGATCTATAGCACGACTCGGTGAACTGTAGTAATAGACAGGAGATAACGACTTGCCTTGGGGTCGTCGGCGCGGAAGGTCTGTGAAACTGTCCACACCAGGTCATGTTGACCATCCCATGCAATACTACATAGGAATTGTTTGGCAGCGCAACGAAACCATGAGGACCACTTACTAGTATGGGCTTCCGTTCTCAGGTCCTGCGCGGGTAATGTACCAATATACGGAGTGGTCAATCTTGTCGAGACCGAGGACGACCTCCTTATCGTCGGACAGTCCAGTGTAAGGGTATACACGCTCGAGGTTCAAACGATAAACGTGAGGACCGATTGGGTCCTTCTGGACGTTCCACTATGGTCGACGAAGTGAGAGGGAGTATTTGGAACAGAGACGAAGAAGTACCACTCTGCCCTCTGCTCCAAGATTAATAACCTGGGAGGGAGGGGGATCAACAATATTCTTGACACTGGTGGCTTTGCCATATGGCAACCCTGGTATGTCAGAGATGATTTCATAGAAACCGGACTGAGGATCAGATCGATCAAGTTTGGACATGGGTACTACGCTGGCTGTGATAAAGTGTAGGAGCCTTCCAGGAATGCCGAGCGAACTGCCGTGCATTTTATGGCACTCGAGAAATTCTTTTTCTGGCTTGGACAGGAATGGTAAAGGTTATTGTATGCCTTTTACATCAACCTGAAACAATCCCGAGTAACTCACACATCCAGAGATAACATATTTCAGGGCTATCCAATCGCCATAAACCCTCATTCGTGACGTGAGCTTCCAGAAAACAGTCTGGATCATCCCACGTATTATTATTGATATGGTTGGGCGCAAAATATGGCTTTAGACGGCCCACGATTTGTAGCACTTGCATGCAACAGGAAATTGCCAAGGAAACCCTGATATATCTCGGAAAACGAGGCAGCAATGATTAAAGGGCACGCATATACACCCTGATGGGAATTTGTGCTTTTTTGTGCTTTGAGATCAGTTGCGCTCCCCGCATCTCAATACACAAGACATGTGCTGGAAAACTGAGAAGCCGAGAAACACAGTATTCGAACTCGTATCTGTTTTCATTGTATGACATGGTAATCAAGAAAGAGATCTGAGAACCATTCATAGCTCTGTGACTCTGTCGGATGTCCGTCTTGTGAGTATCCGTATCATCGTCGGCTCCCATCTGAATTATGTCCCTCTTCGAGTGTAGTCTGAGTCGTTGAGGCTTGCCAGGAGGATTGGCTTGGAAGGATCTCTTGGACGCCATAGTAGACACGGGCGGAGATAACGAAAGGCAGGCTGATGACAGATGGCCCCAAAATCATAAGCGATATCAGTGCCGCACTATATACCTCGAAGACATCATACGCTGGATCACACATTTCGATCGCTGGTATGGACATCTTGAACTTTTACTTTTACTCGTCGAGACTCGGATACATCAAGATCAAGACACATTCACGGACCGCTACTTCGAATCAGATACAGGACAAGACAACTACATTCACGGTCCGCTGCTTCGAACACCAACACAACAATATTCGGACACAGGACACAAGACAACTTTACGTGTAGACGCGGCGGAACCTGAACGACTGACGATGGAGTTTGTCGGGCTCCCCCTTGTCTTCCAACACGATCTACAGCACTATTTGATAAACCCCAATAATGAATGGGAAATGACTACTTGCCTGGGGGTCGTCAGCAGTCAGAGTCAGAGTAATTGTCCACACCAAGTCGTGGTCGTGATCCCAAGCAATGCTAGATTGAAACAGTTTAGCAGTGCGACGAAGCCACGATAATCGCTTACGTGTATGGGCCTTCCGGTCCAGGTCCCTCGCGGGTGATGTACCAATAAACGGAGTGGTCGATCTTGTCGAGGGCAAGGACCTTACGTTTATCATCGGACAACCCTGTGTAGGGGTAGTAATTCTCGATGTTCAAGCGATAAACGTGAGGACCGAGCGGGTCCTTCTGGACATTCCACTACAGTCGATGAAGTGAGAGGGAGTATTTGGGACGAAGACGAGAAAATACCACTATGCCCTCTGCTCCAACATTGATAATCTGGGTGGGAGGGAGGTCGACAGTTTTCCTGATGCCGGTGGGTTTGTCCCAGGCGATGATTTCGTAGAGACCAGACGGAATTTCAGACATCGATATTACACTAACTGTGAAAAGAAGTGTGGGGGCCTGGCGCGACCAGAGAACCGCGATGCATTTTATAGTGCTCGAGAATGACCTGAACCGGAACAGGCAGGGTGATACGACCATCGCCTCATCCCAAAAGAGTCAAGGGTCCCGGATGATGATCATTCACGGTACAGCTGCCTGTGAAGAGTGGAATAGGGGTAACCCTGATTTCCATGTTAGAACTGGTTTTCGATACCTCCTGAGAGTGGGTCTCAGTCCTGAAAACCAAAAACGAACCTACCTGGGCACATGCGTAGACTAGAAGGCCACCATGCGTACGATTCTCGTACCTTGACAATCCAAATGGTTCCGCTCTGTTGTATGTTGCTCGACGATGCCTGTTGGATTGCTTACCCCGAGACGCTTTAGGTGTCTAACAAGTGCTCCAACATTCAGGATGCGAGATAGGACTGTCCATTTTCACACCCAACGGGTATAATGAACGTGCGTATTCATTTTCTGGGATTCAACCGGGTAGCGGCCACGTAGCATCTTGATCATCGTGATGACTTGTGTGAGAATACCGGTCTTTCACTCCGACGTGATAATGAAACGCCATTGAACGGCAATAGGACCTCATGTAGAACACACCCCAAACTGGGCAGTAGGGATGTCAATCGATCGATAATCTGTTCTAAAACTGGTACATGGCGATGATTGTGCGGTCAGTCGATATGGCAAGTGGAGAAAAATAGCAAGCACCCCAGAATTTGCGAAATGAAGCAGTGGCCCTAGATTTCCGGTTTGAATGCGCTCGAGGTTGACTTGACGTAGCAGGCATCATCCTAATCGGTCGACCTCAGACCACCTTTTGCCCACTCCTTGATATGTCATCCGTTCATCGGCTCGGTTCCCGCATCCTGATACAGCGCGAGCGGGATTCGTTCATGTGTCGCTCACCATGGCTATTCTCGCCCACCCGCATGCAACGGGTCACCTTGAACGGCGGTGGGGCTGGCGGGCAAATCAGGAAATTATACACTGCCCTATCCCGCCTTTTACTGGCGGAGCGTGGAAGTAATAAACACACGTGATCTCATTGACAGAATCTTTGCAATGACCCATGTCCCTTGGGATAGGTAGTATGCACCTCGACACTTCGTTCTCTCCGCCATCCTTTCCAAAATCCGAGATCGCAGACAACGCTTTTTCCTGCCCGTTCCCAGTGGTCGCCCGTTCATCCTCACTACCACTCGTTCAGGCATCACCTCCGTCTTTCCATTTTGATCTACTAGTCGAGTGTAATAACTCAACTAGTATCGTGGCAGGCGCACTTTTGCTAGACGCTCATCGCATCTAGTTACAAAAAAACGCAGGGAACGGGGGGGCACCACTGGAAGATACACAGCGCATACTTGGCAGTTACTCAATCGGACATTGTGCACTTTCATATCGATCAGGAGTAATCTGGATAAGGCCGTGAATAAATTGCTGATCGGCGCCCGCCACCTGCCCGCCTCCGTGGACGGAGTTTGCAAATTAAATGATGTCTCTGGGAGGGATCTTTGGGACGCTGCGAAATAGATGGAGATGGCCTGTACAGAGGTCGTGATCTTAAAGGACTATGTGTTAGGAAAGACGGAGCTTGCCATCCAAACAATCGCGTTTGCTTAAGAACAAATTACTGGTAAAGGCATCTTCATGCAACTTTTACTCTTGTCAAGATCATCTGCATTGGACTCAAGATATACATTCACATCCTGCTACTTCAAACTCCTACACAATAGCATTCAGACACAGGATATGAGACAACTTTACTTGGGTAAGACGGGAATGAACTTGAACAACTGACGGTCATATCCAGGCCTCTTAGGTTCCAACACGATCTACCGCACCAGTTGATAAACCGCAATATTGGGCGGAAGGAAACAACTTGCCTTGGGATCGTCAGCGGCTAGGGTCACAGTAGCGGTCCACACTAAGTTGTGGTCATGATCCCAAGCGATACTGGATTAAAACTGTTAGTGGTGTAATGGGATCAGGAGGATCACTTACGTGTACGGGCCCTCCAATTCGGGCCCTTCGCGGGTGAGGTACCAATAGACAGCGTGGTTGGTCTCCTTGAGAGCGAGGACGCGACGTTTGTCGTCGTCCAACCCGGTGTAGGGGTAATAATTCTCGATGTTCAAACGATAAACGTGAGGACCGATCGGGTCCTTCTCGACATGCCACTACAGACGATGGAGTGAGAGGGTGTTTTCGGACGAAGACGGGTAAATACCACTTTGCCCTCTGCGATAACATTGATGATCTGGGTGGGAGGGGGATTGAGAATATCCCTGATGCCGGTGGGTGTGCCCAAGTTAAGGATTTCGTAGAGACCAGACGGGGGACCAGGTTCGGCCATTGACACTATACTGACTATGACAAGAGGTGTGGGAGCCTGGAGTGATGGGCGAACCGCAGTGCATTTTATAATTCTCGAGAATGACCGGAACCCAGAACAAGCAAGGTGATATGCCGTCGCTAAAGGAGTCATGCTTCTGTGACAATTATCAGTCATAGCGCAGCTGTCAGCTGAGATCCAGGCCAAATACTAACAATCCGAGGAACCTGTACTTGTTATCGATCCTATCACTGGAGTACAACACATGGCGTGAAATACCCCATGTTTTGGAAGTAAATCGAGTGAGGAAATCTAATCTTCAAGTGCATTCGTACAAACCATTTCTGGAGCCAGCCACTTCCGGCGAGGACCACGCAGCGGGTTACCTACCGCACTGGAGATATCTTGAAGACGTCGAGGTAGTATGTGGCGCAGATGACGCTATTTCGTCAACGAACGACGGATGGGTCACCTGTTCGACGAAAATACCTTTAAGGAAGTGGGTTTACAACGGTAATGTCTACAAAGAGTGGAATAAGTATATCCCTGATTTCCATGTTAGAACTGGTTCTCGAAAACTTCAGTATGTCTCAGGAGGACGAAAAAGGTTGTGCCACTAGTTCCGATAACCAAAAACGAACCTGGTTCCCCTCCATTGTGTGTTGCGCGACGGTGTCTGACGACGATCACTTATCCCAAAACGAGTTTACGTGCCTACTAGCAGCAAATTAACACGATCCATCACTGGCGGTAATCCAACATCCAAGGTGCGAAACAGGACTGTCCATTTTCACACCCAACACCATAATGGGGTACTATGAACGTGCGTATTCATTTTCTGGGATTCAACTTGGGAAGGAAAATCGGAGTCGGGTTGAATAAGAATTCGCTTCCTGTCAATGGCTTACTCATCGCGACGACTTCATCGACTGCGGTATGAGAAATGGCTGGCAAAACGTGATAATGAACTTCTAACCACTCAATAGCAATGCAGAACACATTCAAAACTAGGCAGCACGGACGTCAATCGGTTGGTGATCTGTTCCAAAACTAGTACGTGGCGACGCTTGTGCGTTCAGTGGGTATGGCAAGCAGAGAAATTTTCAAGTATCCCAACTGTATCCAGATTTCCGGTTTGAATGTGCTCGAGGTTGACTTGACGCAGCAGGCACTAATGCACCATCCTGATCGGTCGAACTCAGGTCACATTTTATCCGCTCCTAGCACAGTATGTGAGTCATCCGTTCATTGGCTCCATTCACCCATCTCATTTGCTTCCACTGCCAGGACACACTGAACACTTGGAGTGTACTTCCCAGCCATTCTTGTGTGGCTTCACCATACCCAGCGCGCGCGGGGTCCGTTCATTTGCTCCTCACTATGGCTGTTCTCCGCGTCACACAGAACATGTCAACCTATTCGCATGCAAATTGAAATTTCCCACTGGACCTAATTCTTATTCGGCTCGTGATATTCCTAGACAAAGCTGCATGCCTGGATTGGCTACTAATAATTATATTAAGCTTTCAACGGATCTAGGCTGCAGAGTGTCAAGTTTCAGAAGTCCTCTCGGAGAGATCTGTCACTCGTGTCATGAGGAACACCCGCCTGATTCGTTTGAACAACGTGTCACCCTGAAATTAGTGTCATATGATCCCAAGTTTCAGGTAGATAAATATTGCGAACGCAAGGTGGTCTTACAACGGTGATGTCTGCAAAATATAGGATGGGCGTATCTCTGATTTCCATGTTAGAATCGAACTTCGGCTCTCTGCGGCAGCCTAAGTAGGTTTCATGATGACGAGCTCCGATAACAAAAAACGAACTTGTCTAGGCTCCTTGCCACTCCTGTGGTTTCTCCGTATTGGTGACTTCTCAACGGTGTCTGGAAATATATCCTTGGATTCTTCAGATGTTTACATCCCATCGTGATTCGTCAGTTGTTTACCTTCTACATTTCGAGTGAGTGAGTGAGGGGTATTCACACCCTGTGGTTGGTTGTTGTTCTTCAAACCGAGGCTTCACAACCACTGTGGGACACTGCTTCGTCATCAGATCTAAGTGAAGGATATCATTCAAACCTCGCCGGTGCCAAGGCTAAGACAACGAGAGTGTGAAATGAAGGCCTGTGATAACTCCCACAACATTAGTTGATGTACGCATGAAGTTGGATGGGAATCTCCAATGAACGGCCTAGGGTAAGATGGCGTGACCTAATCTGCGAGAACATTCCTTGCAGTACTCTATCATGTGCCATCAATAAGATGCTTCGTCGAAGCCAGTCTGGGAATCCTGGGTGAGAGAATGACAATTGCTCAACGTTCAAACGTTCTTGCATGATAGCAAAACAGAAATCAAGATACCCATTCATATCCTGCTACTTCAACTGATTCGACACAGTAATACAAAACAGTATTCAGGAACACAACAAAACAACTTTACAAGGACTACTTGTGGTGCTCGAACTTGAAGTACATCAGCAAATGGTAGTGTTACTTACCCGCGCTTGGACAGCGCTTATCCGCACTTGCGCGCTATTAGCCGAGCAAGTAGAACGGCATTTTTCTAAGTAGATCCCGCTTCTTGCGCATGCTTAATCCTACTTATCCATGCTTACGCGCTTGACAGCACACCTTCGCGAGACCACAAACCGTCCATTTCAAGTAAGTAAGTAGATAAGTAAACTAATGGTGTACCGTATCTAGATGCCCGTCGCCATACCATCACCGTCACCGCACCCTCCAAATTGCTGCCGCCGTCCCAATGCCAACCACCGTCGTCTTTCCATCGTCTGGCAGCACCCCCAGCTATCGTCGCCGTAGTTGTGGTGGATACACCATCACATAGTCCCCACGCTCGTCGTCGTGGTCAAGGGTCCTTGGGGTAGTGGGCACGTCACTGCTACCCGATTGCCATCCTCGCCATCCTGGTGGTGATACTGGGCCTGTAGTCCTGGCACCTTCACCGTCGTGTGAAGGAAGATGGGCATGCCGTGGTCCCTTCCCATCATCGTAGGTGGTGCGGTGCGCCATCACCGCTGTCGTGGCTGGCGCTCCGTTGTGTTGCTGCTACCCTCACTGTCGTCGTGCTGGTAGGTGTAGGCGGTTTCATTTTTGTCCCCACCGCCCTCGCTGTCGTCTCCGTGTAGGCGGGTCCACACTCGTGTCCCCATTACCTTCGCGGTGTCGCCATCCTGGTCGGCATGTGGGCCGATGTGCCATCGCCCTTGTTCTGGTTGGCGCATCGTTGTGCTGCCACCACCTTCAACGCTGACCTCGACTGGTGGGATCCCAACTCTCATCGTGGTTGCGGGTGGACACGCAGTCGCGTCACCCCCTCACATCGTGGTGAGGGGTCCTCAGCGTGTAGGGGCCGTCTTCACCACGTAGGCGGGTGCACATTCATGTCACCTTCGTCTTTGTGACGTCGTCGTCCTAGGAGACAGGCTGAAACAGCTAAAGAAATTAGTCAGCACACCACGCCAGGTCACAGCGATGCACCCACGACCCTACCTGAGCTTGAGGGGGAGTATATACGAGCACAAAGCTCAAAGCCGAAATGGCTGAAGCGGATGAAGCGGCAGCAGTAGATGGCGATGAGGACAGTTGAAATCGACCTAAAATGGCAACAAACCCGTCAAAACACCAGCACGAACGGCCAGAGAGCCAGGTTGAAGAAGACTCACCATTGGCGACTCTAGATGAAGCGATCCACCCGGGAGTTGAAGCGCTGTGGTGGTCGCACCGCTGCGATCGCCACGGCGTCGTCCCGATCTGGCGGGCGCGACCTCTTCAACGACCAAGGTTGGGGCACGACGGGCTGGATGGAGGTGAGGGGGCGAAGTGCACACAGGAGGTCCAGGACGGGATCGCCGCAGCGTCGTCCTGGTCCGGCGAGCGCGACCCGAGGGGCGGTGTCGTGACATCGCCGTCGTCGTTCGTCGTTCGTCGTCGTAGTCCGTCATTGTAGTAGTCGCCGTTGTAGTCGCCGCCGCCCGCGAAAGCCTATCATGAGCGCACGCTTGGGGCACTGCAGGCAGAACGCGGGCGAGCCAAGAAAGGCAACCCGGAGAATCCCGAGTCACGTGCCTGTTGCGCGAACCGAGGCGAAAGCATCGCCACCGCCAATGAGGCGGCGCACCGCACGTAAGTTTTCCGACATAAGTCTCTATAATTAATTTTGGAAACAGCTGTAACACATAATCGACGAAACTTACCATGCTGTGCCGTACGTCGCGTAAGTGAGGTCCCATCGGGGAATCCCCTGGATCGCGCATCGGCTGTCGGGAACGGTAAGCCCCCTGTGCGCGTCGACCGTCCGAGCATCACAACCGCCCCACGAGAGGCCAGAACGCACCTGCGTAAGGTGCCGCAACGCGTCCGGGCCAGTCTGCCACGACCAGATGGGCCGCCACAGGCCGCTTCGGACGGCACGCGCGCAGCAGCGCGAGAGAGAAAAAAAGTCAGATCTACGAGGTGCGAACGCAGATGTACGGAACATGTGTGGCTGTACAGCGCGCTAAAACTGTCGAAGCTGAACACCTGTATATGTATTTTACTGTATAACCTCTGTAGTACCATGTCATTGACACATTTTTATTTTTATTTTTGGGTTCACTAAAATTGTATTCGAAATCAAATTACATTGAAAAAATACTACTACGAACGGACCCCGGCCCTCGTCATCATCGTGGGTGTGCTGTTTCGCCTGTCAGCGCTGTGGTGCTAGGTGCGCCGATGTGCGCCTTCACCCTCGTCGTCGTCGTCGTTGTGCCCCTTCCCCATTGTCGTCGGCGTCGGCGTGGTGGTGGTTGCACCGTTGTGCCCCCTCGCCCCAGTTGTCGTAGTGGTGGTGGTGGTAGGCGCACCGTTGCGCGCCATCACCCTCGCCGTCATCGTTGGCGCATTGTTGCACCCCCTCGCCCCAGTCGTCGTCGTCGTTGGTGCATCGTTGCACCCCCTCGCCCCAGTCGTCGTCGTCGTTGGTGCATCGTTGCACCCCCTCCTCGTTGTCGTCGTTGGTGCATCGTTGCACCCCCTCCTCGTTGTCGTCGTCGGCGGTGTGGTAGTGGGTGCGCCG
>JBBPUD010000519.1:0-16738 GCA_038094475.1 Phylloporus aff. rhodophaeus
CGGCGGTGTCGATGGACTCGCCGAGTCGTACAAGTGGCACGACCAGTTCACAACGAGCCCCTGCAAGCGCATCGTGCGGATCGAGACAGAGGCAGAGGTACTGTGTCCATTCCATCCATCTCCCCTATCTGTTAACCCCCCTACAAAGAACATCTTGCGAGAGTTGCTCGACAGCGACCCGTCGAAAGTGTCGACGTCCGTCGTTTCCGTCGTCAGCGTGCTAGGAGAACTCTTGGACAGATTCAATGCCGTCATTTCTACATACGCTCAGGATGACCAGGTCGTCGGTTTCAAGTCCATAGTCTGCTACAGGTACGTACCCCCAGTGAGTGGTGCTTCGTGCAGGGATAAGTAGCGTTACAGAACAGGACTCGACGTTGGGTTGTCAGCGACATACGAGGAAATAGAAAGCGCTGTCTCGGACTTCATATTGCAGTACAAAACGACGGGGAACCTCCGTTTACAACAAAAGGCGCTAAATGATCACCTCGTTCGCTTCGTGCTCCAGATTGCAGGCAAATATAACAGGCCGGGTAGGTGTCTTTCCTCCCTTGCATCTCAATGGCGCTGACACTAAAGCCAATCAAAAGTACAGTTCCACACAGGTGAGATTGTGCGTTGCAACACAAACTAGTGCTCAGTTGTGAACAGGTTTGGGAGACAACCAAATCCGCTTGACCAAGAGTTCGCCTGCGCACATGCAAGCCATCATCGAGGCTTACCCCGACACACGCATCGTTCTCCTCCACTCGAGTTACCCATACACCCGCGAGGCTGGGTACTTGACGTCGGTATACGGCAATGTCTATCTGGACTTTGGGGAAGTGTTCCCATTCTTGTCGGGCGACGGTCAGCGCGCAGTCATCCGTCAAGTATTTGAACTTGCGCCGACTGACAAAGTCCTGTGGTCGAGTATGGTTGAGTCGTACATGATCTAGGCGATCACTCATGCGTAGTTCATTGCAGCTGACGGACACTGGTGGCCAGAGTCTTTTTATTTGGCGACCATCCAGGCACGACAAGCACTCTATGAGGTTCGTTTTCCCAAGCAACCGTTTTCAGCCGGCTAACTTGGTATAGGTCCTTTCCGATTCTGTGTGCCGAGACGAGCTCACGGAGGAGCAAGCGATCAAGATCGTCCAGAACGCCCTCTTTCACAATGCAAACAAACTCTACAATCTGGGTCTCGAGCCTAATACGAGTATCTTGTGAGCGACAGCAAAGTGACTCTTGTGAAGCACAATATCAGAGTAGCATCTTTATTGATGAAATAAGCCAATGGTGGATGTAGAGAACCTGTGGGGTAGTAGTGTTTGAACATCATCGAATACAAGATCAATGCCTAATTTCCGCGCATTTTCAATGACTTCTTTTTGTTTTTCATTTACATACACCAAGATGGATTCCAGAGTCTCCGGCTGTCCTATGTGTTGATGTCAGATGCGTCACTGACAATCCAGGAATGCCCACCTGCGATGTAGTGCTCCAACATTACCTGGACAGCTGGTCAAGTATCATCACATTGTCGGACTGCATCCACTGTCTTCATCCCGTCGAACTTCGCTTGGACCATGTCCGATAACACGCCCGCCGTTTCCGGCTCATCCTCGAACCGTTTTGCCATGCGGAGATCTTGTTGTGAACATCGCGCGACAAACCATCAATGTTTTCGCCGACAATCATTTCTGCGCGTCAGATGACCCCTCGATGTGGAATGTGTCAGTGTCGTCTGGATTGTCTGTGATCAACAAGCCGTAGTCGAGAATAAGCTCACTGTTGAGTTTCGGTCCGTAGTTATCGAACAGCTCGACGAGATCGTCTGATGATCCGGTATCGGTGCCTGACGGGAGTTATGAATGAGCGACGAGAGAGATCGTGTCAGGGCCTTGTCTTGACAGAAGTCGACCCAGGAATTAGGATAAAGGTTGGCCGTGTCTGTGGTTCAAGGGGTCGCCGCCGGGGATGAGCACAAGATAGGTCAATGGGAAGGCGGCAAGCGAAGGATCGGTGGAGGATGGACAAAGGAGGTGCGCGGGACGAGAGATAGACTGAGGCAGACTTGTACAGCTCCCTAGTGCGCATGAGCGGGATGTCTTTAGCTATCAAAACAAGAGCAAGACAAACCAGGTGAACACATGGGTCGACGGACCGCACGAGCGAATTACATTGGTCCCAGTCGCATTCACGATCTAAGAAACAGACGCGGTGGTAGGAGACGATTGCTTGGTGGTGGTGATGGTCCAAGGTAGGTGACGCCATATACCATTGTCATGACCTTACGGGACCGAGAATCAATCCACCAAATTCAGCAGCGAAAAAAAAAGGCTATACCGTTTGCTTGACCATTTTCCGAGGAATTTTACCAAACAACGATTGCCTCTTTCCGCGTCTCTTTCTACGATTTTTTCCAGGATTGCGGGTTCACTTGTCAATCTTCAAGTTTGGCTTTCCCAGCATTGTGTAAGACCTGAGGTACGTCCGTTTTGCTAGATGTCATGATATACTCACCAGACGGCAGTCATTGGGGCTCCCCTGCTATCCACAATGTCGCCATTGATGCCAATCTCTACGCTCTGCTTCACATCATCATCCGTTCTACACGCAGAACCTACGACGTTCACACTCCTGGCTCTGCCTGATCTCCAACCTCGATATGTGGGTCGAATAGCAGAGGGGAGCACACGAAACCCGTTTGGACTGGAAATAGATGAGTCAGTTGATTGGAAAAAAGGAAGGGTTTAACAGACTGTTCTGGGAAGGATGGGCTATGATCATGTGTAGCATCAGATACAAGCGCGAACGTCAACAGCCAAAGACAACTCGGACGCAGTATGTCTTACATGAAATCAACACACTGAGCTGCTAGAATTGCCTGTCAAGGTGCGGTACGGGTTAGTACCATGTTTTTGTAAGTCTGCAAGAGGGTGGAGCCAATGCGCTGGTACAAAGTTGTACAGGTTGATGCTCACCTGGACAGTTGATATTTTACCAAGTAATAGATCTCGATCATGCACTGCCAAGAGCCATGTCACTAGCATACTTGTCCATGACGCTTCAGAAATTGTCGGACAGTTGGTGTGTATTGTTCGGAGCCAGTCACGGAGGTGGTCCAAACTCTTCCGGTTTTCACCCTCACCGACGTCGTCGATGGCCCCCTCGACGTGGAAATCCTTCCGAAGCAGCCTTCGAACTCATTTTCACGCTTCTATGTTTCCTTACTCTTTGAGATGCCTTCGATCCGAGCGCGGTCCTCGACACTTGCTTAGACTAGGTACTAGCCATGCCACCTGGGATTCTGTGGTTGTCAATGGCTGGGAGTATGTACAGTCGAGCAGCTAGTAGCCACTCAATGACCTCTATATGGAAATTTAGTGAACGTAGAATGCTTAGCACTTCTCTTTTGTGTCGTTCCACAGGTCATTTCGTCTCGTTCCATCGATGCTTTGGTCATTCTCACCTCTGCAAAGCATCTGTAGGATCTGACACATTCTTTCCAGGGGATCGAGCATTTTCCAACATGCATTTACGTTTGAACACACCGTGTTGTCGCCGTATACCTTTATGACTGTGCTCCTCCCCGCCCTCTTCAGTTGCTATGTCATGGCCGTGCTAGTGCAGCTGCCGCGCACGAGTTTCTACCGAACTGCACTCCTTCCTATAGTGTA
Source organism: Phylloporus aff. rhodophaeus (assembly GCA_038094475.1). Taxonomy (NCBI): domain Eukaryota; kingdom Fungi; phylum Basidiomycota; class Agaricomycetes; order Boletales; family Boletaceae; genus Phylloporus; species Phylloporus aff. rhodophaeus. Next base: position 3,666 of record JBBPUD010000519.1, read on the forward strand.
TTGGCTGGCCTTTCGAGCTAGCATGACATTGGACTTTTCTTGGAATAACCCAAGTTATGCCCAGTTTAACGAAGGACTAGCGGTAAGCGTTGATATTTTGTAAGGGAAATGGTATTCGCTCTCTGAGATTGTGTCATTCAGTTAACCATGTTTACAATTGCCATGCGAAGTACGGTTTGGGTGTTTGCAAAGAAGACGTATACCAGACTACCAATCTGCAAGTCCGGAAACTGCGTGGTCGATAGTTACGACGAAAGTTCCCAGACCAAACATGACACACCCCTCCCTGTCGCTATGTGGAACGCCTGGGATCTCATAGTAAACCTTCGAGGGATTGGTTGGATCGGTCCTGAAAAGATGCATATCCCGGTGCCGTACCCCCAGGTGGAATCTCGACTGACGTTCTTCTTCCTCTCCGTGTTTCGAGCCATTTTCTTCCTAGTGACATTCGACATCATTGCCAGATACGTTTGCTCGCTTGGACCCGACACCTTTGGAACGCCCAAGGGTGGCACCATCTTTGACTCCTCGTTACCCCCACTCAAACGGTACACGAAATCGACAGTCATCACGTTGATGTCGTCTGCTGCCGCGTACACGGTCATCGAGACGATCTACCAGGTCCATGCGGCAATGTTTACACTCTTATTCCAGCAATATCCTTCGCAGTGGCCCCCACTCTTTGACTCCCCTTGGTTGTCTACTTCGATCACCAATTTCTGGGGACGAAGATGGCAACAACTCTTTCGCGAGTATTTCGTGGTGGTAGGGAGCAAACCCATGCAGAAATATCTCGGACGGGTGGGGACCGTCTTGGGGGGTTTTGCCCTTTCTGGCATCTTGCATGATGTCGGGATGCGGGGAATGAGTCGAGGGGCCGATACCCTTGAAGTGGTGGGGTTCTTCCTCTTGCATGGCGTTGCGGTCATCATGGAACATGCTTGGAAAAAGGTCACCGGAAGACGTGTTGGGGGGGTCATCGGTTCCTTGTGGGTGTTCATTTTTTGCGTCGTGACAGGACATATCTTCGTAGATGTTTGGGCAAGGAGGGGTTTACTTGGATCCGATTTTATCCCCAAGGCTTACCGGCCTACCGCATTGTTCACGAATTGGATATCCCGGAGGAGTGGGTCGTCATAGACAGACACATACGACCTCGCACTCCTGATCATACACCCCATATGCCACTACATTTCTTGTAAGATGTCTTGTAAGATACCTCGCTCGACACTTTGTTTAAATCTTCAATAAAATTAAGGCAAGATCAGGCGTCTATTTGAGTGAGCACTGGGATAGGGCGGATAACTATTCAACCAAGTGTTCGCCTTTGCTGCTACAGTCTACATCCGAACTCGGTGTCCAGGTCAAACATGCTGGACCCCATAAGTCCGAATTACCTGTGTCCTGTAAAAAATCAAGGTACTAGGACCGAGGAGGATTATACAGCACGCCACCTCTGCGGTGTCCACTCCAAGCCCGATATCGGACATTGAGAAAGAAGACAATATCCGGCAATTGCTCAAGGGCCAAGGAAGGGAGTAGGGGCATGCACACTTCTATGTAGTGCGCTTCATAGGGTGTTCATGACTGTGAACATTCGAGTGGTATACATACCGAAATTCCTTCCGTTTCTTCCACAGATCAGCGCACATGCGGGATTGGAGTGTTCGTTCCACAGGTCTAGAATACACTGGATGACCAACGATCTTTTTGGAACCCACTAGTAGTTCCGCAGGAGCGTTCATTCGAGATAAGCGATTTTTGCGATTGGGACTTGTATCAAACATGCTTTCGATGGATCGAACCTACGCCGCAGAGGCTGATCACCCAGCAGCAATCCCCACATGTGAATGAGTTAAATTCGCTCAAAACTGGCTTCTATCACTCGTAAAATGTATTGACGGAAGGAACGACGCACGACATTATTGACATGTAACGCTGTGATCGCCTGCAACGTCATGCATCCCTCGCATCGATATGGAAGCATCCAACAAGGCGGAAGCCGCACTCTGGCAACGTGACGCGCGCCATTTATGCCATCGTTTGTGGGCGTCACTGCATATACCAGGAACGTCGCGTGTATCTTGCCCGATAAGTGCATCTACAAGATCTCGGAAGCATGCTTTGCTGCGCTCCAAAAGCGTGTGCTGACGTGGCGTGTTTCCGGTGTTCGCATGTGCCTCTGTCATGTGTTGCACATCGAGATTCGGGTACCAGCGCGACCAGACCCTTGCCGCGTAAAACGCGAACGGGCGAAATACGACATGTCATTGTTCCGTCAATCCACGAGTTCATACATGAGCCAAACGTCTGACACGAAAGCAATACCAAGACTAGTCCAATGCGACACGGTGAATATACAAAAACCAAAGGAGGATACGAATCGGAGTTTAGATGGGTGTGTAGGCGGGAGGGGGTTCGTCAATGGCATAAGAGGCACCCGTGCTCAGGGGCGCCAAAGGCAACGGAGGCGGTGGGTTTCGTGGCGGTGAAGCCGCGGCAGGCCGCCGCGGCGAGGGAGGAAATGTCGTCGAGGGAACCGGAACGGAGGGGCTTCGAGGCGGGGGTGAAGAAGGCAGTGGAGGAAGAGGTGGCTCTACCACATTCCTCTGAGTGCTACGGGGTGATGATAAGGGTGAACGAGAAGAGAGAGTTGACGGTGCAAGTGTACTAGGCTCGCTTCTGTACATAGAGGATCGAACAGAGTGCGAAGTGGGATCAGCAGATGAGATAGGCCTAGACCTGGTCGTCGACACTGGCGATGCTGGGGTGGTTGGCTGGGGTATTGAACGGAAAGAGGAAGGGGGAACTCTCTGTGATTGTGGGTAAGTGTGATATGCCTCATATCCGCGAGGCGGGTATTGAGGTGTGTGTACAGGTGCTGGAGCAGGCAGGGTAGTTTGATAGTACGCAGGAGAGCCGTTGCAGGCTGACCCATTCCATGGTTTCGGTGCGTTTGACAGCCGTCTTGCCACAGGCGGCTGATAAGCGACTCTTGCCAATCGCGCCCTCCGAAGTCGTCGAAGCCAAACCAACACCAAGCTGATGATAAAAAAGATAACGACAACAGCTGTAACCACTGATCTCAAAAAAATCTTCCAAAGTAACGCTAGAAAGGGCTCACCAACAGCAGCGGGAATAGTGACCATGTTTCTGCGACCTCGGGGCAGCTCTGTCGAATGACTGTCAATGTGAAATGGAATACCTTTTCCAAGATACTCACAAGGAAGCAAACACGGTCCGATAGACAATCTGAAAATCCTGGTGGTGCCCGGAGAGCAGGTGTCGGTGTCACACCGACCGCCCTACTGTGGATTGCCCCGAGGTACCTTGAGACAATTGAATCCAATGACGATGGCTGTGCATTGCTACAAAGACACAGCCACAGGTGGCGTCATGCGTAGCCTCTTGGGACGAATCGAATTCTCGTTGCAATCCCCGCAGATTTGCAGGGTGCTTAGATTGCATTGTATCCAACCTCATCGCTTTGGGTCGTAGTTGCAGCTAGTGGTTCGGAGAAGCAGTGCTGAACCAGGATGTTCAAAAAGTTGTGGTGAACAACAAAAACATGCCAGGTGGTGCAGATGTTTCACAAAGTACCACCTGTCTCTTGTGCGCGTCTTGAGGCAACGATGTGGACTCTGAATAAACAAGTTGGTTAACCATGGCAACTTGTGCGGGCCCTCGTAAAAACACAAAGTTTTCCAGATCAACCAACTCCGCATGGCTGAAACGGTCCCATCAACTGGGGATAGTACGGCAAGGGAGGCTTTTCTGGTGAGAAAGAATGGCATTGACCGTGCGTGGTTGTCATTCAACCTTGGATAGATGTCCTGAATTCAAATCATTTGTATTTGTGACAGAGTTAGTCCATGTCCTCCAACGCCGCAGTTCTGACGATCATGCCTATGTCCACTACGAAGGTTCTGACAAGCGGTTGGATGAATGGATACCAGGGTCCGAGTTACGTCGCGTCGAACCCGACTTGGCTCTGTCGTCGGGGACGAAAAAGCGGAAGCGGGAGGAGTCAACGAGTCGCCCCGGTTCACCAACAGACTCTACACGAGCAAGCTCGCTGGACCCGACGCCTTTCCCTGGTGAACAAAGCACCCTTACCCCTCAGACCACCATGACGGAGGAAGACTTTGATGTCCAGCGCTACAAACAAATCACTGCGCAGAGAAACTTTGATAAAGTCAACTTTGGGCAGTGGCAGATCAAGACTTGGTGCGTGTTCGTCGCTCGCACATCGATTCTCTGGACAAAAAGTGTTCTATAGGTACTTTTCTCCATATCCATTGATCGAGTCGGAAGCCGAGGATAGCCCGAATCCTCAGGGAAGACCCTCCACACCCATCCTCAAGGGGTCTGGCGTCAACCGCCGGTCGCATGGCCGGACGTCTGACTTGCTCGCTGGGGGCATCACGCGCCCCTACTCTGCCGGAGAAAATTCCACCTTGTGGGTCTGCGAACGGTGTTTCAAGTATATGGCAGAAGGATCGGTGTGGGAATTGCATGTAGTAGGCGCAGTCTGACTTTAACCGTGATAGGGATAATGTTTTTGCAGAAAAAATGTGACGGAAGACACCCACCTGGGAGAAAAGTCTATCAGCGAGGTGCGCACACCATTTGGGAAGTGGACGGGGCCAAGGAAAAGGTGAGCCAAGTGAACGATCGTTGCTCGTCAGGGTACCCTTATCTATTCCGTGTAGCTCTACTGTCAAAATCTGTCCCTTTTTGGCAAACTCTTTATTGACGTCAAAACCTTGTTCTTTGACTGCGATAATTGTGGGGATATGGCTTCTTTTTCCCCGTATCGAACCCCTAATTTGAATAGTTTTGTTTTACATATTGACGGATGCAGATTCCCAACGGGACCATGTGTTAGGGTTTTTCTCCAAGGTTCGCAAATAACAATTTTTTTGTCTTCGACCGATACAATTGATGCTTGACGACAGGAAAAATATTCTTACGATGACTATAATTTGGCGTGCATAATCGTGTTACCCCCATACCAACGCAAGGGGTATGGAATGCTCATGATCGAATTTAGTTCGTCACCCTTTATCCACCCCTCGGATCTCATTTCGACACAGCCTAAAGGTTATGAACTATCTCGGAGAACCGGAAGGGTCGGAACCCCAGAACGACCACTATCGGACCTTGGGTTGCGCAGCTATCTTACATACTGGGTTGCAACTCTCGTCCGTTTCTTTCGGTGTGTTTTGTCTCTATGCGAGTTTCACCGCTCACTTTAGTACTAGGCGTCTGTTGACGGTATTGCCTCCTGAATATGTCCAAGTGACAACGGATCAATGGATACCCGATTTCTCACAACTTCAGTCAAGTGAGGACAATGTGGTCCGGAGAAAGCGACCAAAGGGTTGGGATGGCGAAATCGGGGATGGCACGTCAACTGCGTCAACGCCTCATCAGTTCGACGGTATGCGCTCCTTTCTCGTGTGATGGGCGTTGATGTTCATTTTTTTTGGCAGAGGCGCTCAGTGCGCTCCGACGTATCGAGACACTGTCGAATCCCGACGGCAGTGCCATATCTCATGTGGTTGTTCAATGCACGCTGGCTGAAATTGCGAGTGCGACGAACCTTCGTGTCGAGGATGCTGCATTTGCGCTGAACGAATGTGGGCTTCTTACACATGTACAGCGGAACGGAGACGGTGCAAAGGAGCAGATTGGCATCACACGGGAGATGGTGGAAGCCGTCGCAAAGGAGCGCCGGGTCAAGGAGATGTGCATGAGCTTGGCGCATGTCTTACTGTAGGCCATCTGTACACGAGTACCAACCGGCTTGTTCGCGCGAGGCAAGCGATTGAGCAAACGGAAGGAGCATGTATATAAACCGTAAAGTGTGAGATGCGTGGCACGCATGGCATAGAAGATACAAGGGCAAAACACGTTTACTCCTGGGCTGGCTCTTGTTCCACAGCAATGATCCCCTGACGCTTTTGTGCCAGACGCTCTGCACGGCGTTCCCGGGCAGCCTAGGACGTGGATCAATTGGAAACAATAAACAAGACAAGGGATCATAACAGACCTTGTTCTTGATCCGACGAGCCTCCATCTGGTCACTAAGGACTTTTGTACGGTTCTTCTCGGCTTTGGCCTTGTGGATGTACTCCATAAGTACACGCTTATTCTTGAAGACGTTACCCTTTGATTTCTGGTACAGGGAGTGGTAGCTAAGAAGAGTGAGATAGTGGATTGTCACAAGGCACGTGAAAGAGACCTACAGATGCTTATCGATTTTGCCTGCATCCCTGTATTTTCTCAGCAACCGTCTCAAAACCCGCTGTCTCCGCATCCACTGCACCTTGCTGGGCAGACGGGCCTCAGCAGTACCCTTTCGTTTACCGGGGCCAGTGTGACGGCCCTTGCGTTTGGCGGCGAGAAGGTCGCGTGTACGGGCACGAGAATGGATGACAGTGGGCTTTACAATGACACGGCCCTCCTTTATGAGTTTCTTGACGTGCGAGCGGGAGTTGGCGTTGGCGATCTCTGCTTGCTCAGCAGGATCGAACCAGATTTTGCGCTTGCCGACACCGGCGACGGCTGCAGCGAGCCTCTTTTGAGAACGTAAATTGACCATGGTTTCTGAAAAAGACAGGATTGTTGGCGGGCACAACGGGCAGAGATGGGGCTGGACCCACCTTGATCTTGAGGGTGTCGGTGGGGGTGTCGTGCGAGTGTGGACGATGGGGTGGATGGTGGCTGATTACATGATCAAGCCACAAACCCTATTTGGGTAAAACTGTACAGTTGCAATGGACTAAGCATTTGTCAATTGAAGCCGAGCAGGTGAAATTGCGATTCGTTGGTGTATTTTTGCACCCGGTTGATTGCGACCAGCTCCACGTTGGCGAATTCATTTCGCAAATGTTGCCAGGGTGCAAGAATTCGAACCCTCATATGCCCCGCAGGATTAGCGGAAGGCTGTTATACCCTGTGAGATGACATCAGTGGCGAGCCTCGTGTGTGGTGTGTGTCGTTGTCATCGCAACCTTTTTTTTTTCTTCTTGCAGGGCTGTCCAAAGGAGCTACGAGAACGTTTGAAATCGCTTAGTCAGCCGAGTTGATTGTCCTTTGCCTCACTCCCGCACCATCCGAATCTTTCTCGCATCGCAGCCGTTTTGTTTCTCCTCCACACATTCCCCAGAATGGTTTTCATAAACTAATCTCTCTTCTTCCGCACCTTTTATCCGTCACCCCTTCTCATCCTCCTCCCTTCCCATGCCTCCTCCAGATTCAATAGATACCCCTCCCTCCCCCTCCGAATGCGACAGCAGTCGCCCGTCCACACGTCCGCCGAGCTTCAGGTCGCCTAGCCGCGCTCCAAGCATGTCCGCCGGTGTCGCTGGCGGTAGACTAGCCACACCCGAGCCACAGTCTGTCACCCCAAGGGCAAGGCCTCCACCGTCGCCACAACCCAACGCTCGCCCCAGAGCACCCTCCAGCAACTCAGACGGTGGCCAGAGGAACGCCTTTAGAGACTTCATTGCATCCGCTCCAAAGCTCTCTCGCAAGTCGTCAGCCAGGTCCACCGGGAGTAGCAAGAAGTCCGATTCAGACGGCGAGAGGAGGTCCGTTACAGGCGAGAGCACAGCAAGTCTCACTCAGAAGTATGGTGTTTGCCAAAAAGTTGCAATAGGCAAAGGCGCTACCTCTGTTGTCCGACTCGCTCATAAGTGGGATAGATCCGAAGAAAAGCTGTACGCTGTCAAGGCAAGGCTTGTCTCCTTCTACACCCCATCCCCTAACACCCCTCTCCTAGGAATTTCGCAAGAGGCGAAAGAATGAATCTGAGAAGGAGTACGTCAAGAAACTCACCGCGGAATTCTGCATTTCCTCCACCTTGCACCATGTCAATATCGTCGAGACGGTCGATCTCGTCCAGGACGAAAATCAACACTGGTGCGAGGTGATGGAGTTCTGTCCGGGTGGTGACCTCTACGCTGCCATCAAGAAGGGAGGCATGTCGCCCAGCGAGGTCGAATGTTGCTTCAAGCAAATTCTCACTGGCGTGTCATATCTACATAGTCAAGGTGTTGCTCATCGGGATATCAAACCCGAGAATCTATTTTTTGACACCCAGGGCCATCTCAAGGTTCGTGGTAATTACATAGCTGCCATCGTAATTTTAACCCTACGCAGATTGGGGATTACGGTGCATCAACGGTATATCGACTTCCTTGGGAGACCACCGTTCACATGTCGACTGGCCTTTGTGGAAGTGAACCGTACATCGCTCCTGAGCAATTCTTAAGCAAACGTAAGCAGCCAGCTACACTCTCTCAAGAGGTAGCCTGATCAACGGCCTCCTCTTAACTTCATAGCCTATGATGCCCGCCTCGTTGACATTTGGGCGTGTGGCATCGTCTACTACTGCCTGCATTTCCAAGAAATGCCCTGGCGTGTCGCCCAGATGTCCGACGCGCTCTATGCCGCTTACGCAACTGCTTGTGCAGCTCCTATTAAGGAGAAGGAGAAGGACCCAGTCTATCCGCCCACCGTCAACAACCTTAGCCCTCGTGCCTGTAGGAGTTTGATCCGCCGGATGCTCGAACCAAGTCCATCACAACGAGTTGCCATCGAGGAAGTGATTGTCCATCCATGGATAAAGGAAATCGAAGTTTGTCATGCTGTTGCTCAACCGACACACGTGCATTCGCATGCGAGGCAGCAAGCGCAGGCTCAGCTGAATGCATCGTAATGCGTGGACCTCGTCATTAATCTCCCGGAACGTCTGTGAGTTGTATGTTGGGTAATTCAATGCTTGTGAGCTTTCGCGACAAGCATACTCTAGAAATGTTATCCTACACGTCGCATTTTATGGGGATTCTTTCAACTTATTTGCCTTTTCAATTCAATCGTATCGTATTCATCGCTGTGCTCAGTCATTCCTCAGTTCTAGTAGTGTGCTGAAGTATGTGATTAATGACAATCAAGTTATGGTATTCCGAAGATATCGTGTAAAGAAACACGTGTCACGGTATAGATGAAACCCAGAGACCCACAAATTTGTGATTCAACTCATGCACCATCGTTCCCTGGGGATGGTTCAGGAACACACGTAAAAATGAAGATACTATGCTCACCACTCTCTCTCGTCCAGTCCTCGTGTCGCTTGATATCCGCCTCCGTTACAGTGGGCCGAGTACTCTCCAAGCTCTTAATGAAGTCTTGTACCTTTAGCTGCGGTTCAACCAATTCATCTGATTCTACTTCGGACCACGATTTCTCTACTGCCTCCGGGTCGCCGGGTGAGCAAGGTGTCCATTTCGCTTTACCTGAAGCAGACGATGGAGGGACAGGCTTGAAGTGAGTGGCAGAGATGACCTTGCGCACCGGCTGCATAAGCGCATCGCGGACAATTATTGAGATATCGGAACCAGAGTACCTAAAACGTGTAACTGAGTTGTGTATACATGGAACGCCGGACCGAGAAGCCTACCCCTCCGTGCGCTCCGCCAGGATGCGAAAATCTCTGGCTTCGAGTTGGCATGGTGTCGAGCCAATATGGATTTCAAACATACGTTTACGAGCTTCGATGCCAGGGAGTGGAATGTATATCCGCTTCTCAAACCGGCGTTTGATGGCTGGGTCGAGTTGCCAAGGAATATTTGTCGCTCCGAGGACGAGCACCCCGGTGTCGTCGTGACCAACGCCATTCATTTGAACTAGGAATTCCGTCTTTATACGCCTCGACCCCTCCGATTCGGACTCGTTACGTGTACCGGCCAGGGAATCTACTTCATCGATGAAGATGATGGCCGGCTTATTTTCGCGCGCCATCTCAAACAGGTTTTTGACGAGTCTAAGCATGCGTGATGAACGGCGAGGGCACGAGTAACTCAGTCTACTCACCTTTCAGAATCTCCTTGCCATTTGCTTACAAGATCGCTCGAGCTCACGCTGAAAAAAGTGCTCTTGGCCTCCGTTGCGACTGCCTTGGCAAGGTACGACTTCCCCGTTCCCGGTGGACCATACAGGAGTATACCTCTCCATGGTGTGCGCTTTCCGGTGAAAAGATGGGGGAATTTGATAGGTAGGATGACGGCTTCCTTGAGCGAAGCCTTGGCGCCCTCCAAACCGGCAACGTCATCCCACTTGACGTTAGGTTTCTCTGAAAGGATCGCACTTGAGAGGCCCGCGCGGAGCTTCTTTAGATCAGGATCCTGATCGTCGTCGCCCTTGCTCCCGACGGCACTCGAAGAGCCATTGGCGCTGACAGCCTTGCGCGATCGCTTCTCCTCTTGTGCTTGTATGTGTTTCTTGAGCGTCTCCGCGCGCGTGAGGTACTCTTCTATCTTGGCTCGAATCAAGACTTTGGACCTTTCGTTCTTTTCATCTGTGGCGGACGTGAGTGCGTGGTTGGGCGCGTAACGACGCGAAAAGATACATTTCTGGGCGAGCATAAAGTAGTCGAGGGAGTTCATGTATTGCTTGTACGACTCGACGTAGTTTTGTTTCGTATCCTCGTCAATGGCACGCTGAACAATTTCGATAGCTTTCTGACAGATCGGTGAGGTGGAGGGCGGGGAAGATGCATCAAGGCTTACGTCCAGGTTGGTTTGATTTGACATCTTGGCAGACCCAGGACTGTCTGACTGTCAGGGCTCAAGACCACGGTTTCGGGATGGGATTGGAACAAGGATGAAGGGAACACAGCCACAGTGGCCTTCTTGTCCGTGCCGCTGCCACCAGTGCACGCAGTCTCGTTTGTAACCGCCATCTTCGCTGATGGAGACCGACGCACCCATCCCAACGCGGCTCTTTTCTACCATCATCCCGAATCTAATTACTGTTCTGAAACATACGCAAAGCGCTGAGGGTGTTGTCGCACCGCAGGCAAAACAGGCCCTTTTGCAAGCGGTAAGCAAGCACATGACATGTTGTCACATCCGACGAACTTGTGGTCCAGACAAACGACTTGAAGAGCACATTGTCCAATGCCAAAGATTATGCTGCCACCCTCCCTGGTGGTGAATTGAACTTTCAAGAGCAAGATGAACTTATTTTGATGTTGCAAAAGCTAAGGGATCATAAATGGTAGTTATAAGGTGTCTATTTTATGGTTGACATGATTCAACTTTTTGTGTGTCAGGCAGGAGCTTGCATGCTTTGCCCACAAAGCAACAAGTGATACTAGCCTTACTATACAAGCAGCAAATACCAAGATGGAAGTAGATTCAACAGCATCCACTCCTTTTGGAGCATAAAATGTGATTGCTGTGATTATGATTCATTAAGTAAATCAGGAATATGTGGGACTTTGGGTAACACATCAGTCAGGTAAGTCACTTTATTTGCTAACTATGCTAAAATCACATGGTCCATATACCATGTGTAGTGCCTGTGGATAGCAAAGTTTTGCCTATAAGCCTACTGTTATATGATCTAGAGTCCCTTTATCAGCAAACTAGCCTTGGTCTGGTACTTGCAAGTGTTCTAGTGCTTCCAGAGAATTCTTCCTTTGACCAACCCTGGCCAAATGGTTTTCCAGGACTTCTAGTTCTCTAGCTAATTATCCTGGAATATCAGTGACATGGCTAGGACTAGAGCACTGAATACACTAGAATCCTGGAATATTGAAGTTTGACTAAAACCTAGATATCTGAATAGTCTCTAGGGCTGAGTGTGGGTATACCCCTGGGTACTGTATCTGGGCCAATACCCATACCCATACCCAGAAAAATACCCATATCCACATGGTGGGTATGGGTTTGACCATGGGTCATATCCATGGATATATCCATGGGTGTGAAAGCTTGGTAGGATGGAAGGGTTGGTGTTGAGACTCAAAATGGATTGTAGTCACATATGTAAAGTATGTATAATGTGTCACAGATTGTGGTCACATTCACATTGGTGTACAAACATATATCCCTTGCTGATATGTATATTAAACTAAGGTTACCCATGGTGTGGGTGTGAGTATGGGTATGGGTATCAGTGATCCATATGCATACTCAGGCCTAATAGTCTCTTAAAGCTAGCAACTAGAGCACTGAAATCCAGCAAAAGAATTTCAATTAAAATTCTGGATGTGATGTTGTGTAAACATGATGACTGCAGCATACATACAGTATCTAATCTAATCAAGATGAACAATGAAACTGTGCCATTTACCACTTGTAGATCCTACACCAGTAGTAATTGGTTGGTTTCTTGTACTACATATATTTAAAATTAGTTATATTAATCATGGATAGGATTACCATTGATTACTCTTATGTGGCAACATTCTGTAGCATCTTTTGTGAACTCTGAGGGATATTCTCAATATTGCCAATTTGTCAATACATTGAGAAACTATTGGTTTACAGTTGAATGCTTTCTGCATGAAATTGGATTGGAATCTAGGTTCTTGTTGTATACTCATCCACTACAGCTGTCAATTGGTAATTATATCAAGATGTGTAAATGGAAAATATGTAAACTGTGGTTATAGCAATGGCCAATACCATAGATAAAAGAGACTTCTTGAAAGCATCCAGAAATAAGACAGCAAGTATATAACTGTCAAAAATATCTAAATAAAGGTAGTGACAAGCAGATGCTAAATAGGATCTGTATTCTCATCCAAGGGGCAGAGACAGTGATAGGGATAGTGCAGAGTGATGAGACTTACTCTACTAGTAGGTAACTTGATTAAGAATACTAAAGCAGGCTACCCTTCAATGGAATAAAGCCTTGCATAAATCAGTCTTGGAAATAGGATTCAAGAGAACTCATTTAGATGCTAGAGTCTATGTTTACCTTAATAAAGGTGACATCATAATCATGTTGATCTATGTCGATGATGCTCTCTTCATTGGAAACAATAGAACACTTCTTCTTTCAAAGAAGAAAGAATTCATGATCAAATGGTAAAGTCAAGATCTTGGACAAGCCACAGAGTATCTTGGAATAAAGATCACAAGAGATTGCAAAAGAGAACCCTAAGATTGGATCAGCTGAAATATGCTGAAAAAGTTATAGAATGCTTTGATCTACAAAATTGTAGATTAGCATTTGTTCCTTTACCCTCTGGCTATAATCCACAATCATTGACA
>JBBPUD010000520.1:0-16698 GCA_038094475.1 Phylloporus aff. rhodophaeus
TTAGAGACATAGAAGATATTAATAATAATAAAGATTAAAATGGATATTATAATGATTTTGAATAGCTAAGTGAGATACATATCTCACAATTATGTAATTTGCATGAGTAATCAAAGCCAGGGCATGGCAACCATCAGAAGCTATAAAATTCTTATGTTATTCACTAATTTATAGATAATAACATGATGCTCAAATAAGTGTCCCAATGACATGTCATTTTAAAATGGCTATATCTCAGTACCATGGTAACCAAATCACATGATCTAAGTAGTGTTAGAATGCCAAGAGTAAGTACTATCTTCCATTCTGAAAATATTTGGTCTTGTTTGTTCCACATAACTGGCAATTAATGAATTTGTCAAAAATAGCCTTAACATTGGGACACTTTTTTGAGCCACTGTAAATCCTACTTACGCTCACCTATTTTCGGAACTTTGCAAGTCTGTATCTCTGCCCATATATATACATTTACCTCATTTTTCTTTCTTTCCTCAGTTGTGTTTCACTCTCATGGGCAACTGGCTGAGGTAGGACCTCTTGTCCTTGTTTTCTTTATACATAAATAGCTGATGTACCTTAGTGGGCACAATTGCCCTTGCATTAGGTGAATCTTAGTTGTGTTTCACTCTTGTGGGCAACTAACTGAGTGAGCACAATTGCTCTTGCATTAGAAAATCTGACAAGTTATGAGCCCTGCTAGCATACACTAGTAGAATCTACCTATTCATCATGACTCCATTTCTCTTGCCGCATCTTTGTTCCTTGCCCTGATGCATTACGGGCCTCTCACCTTGCAATGCCATTCAAATTCATCTCAGGTGAAACTGCCACCTGTCCAGTACTATCTGGACCATCAAACTTCGAAATATAGAAACTACGTGTAAATGCCAAACTGTATCATGAAAACTGTATCATGAAAAAGTCCTTGGGGTAGTTCTAGGCACAGACACATGCCCAACTGCTGTTCCCTCTGTTTCCTCAAGTGCCAGCATCTCTGGAACAAATGCTCCGAATAAATGCTCCAACCACCGGAATCACTGGAATCACCATTTCTGAAAGTATCAGTTCTGAAGAAAATATCTGGAAATGGACGGAACACGATGAGAAGGCACATGGAATCATTCAAGATCACATATCTGATGTATTTCTCCTGAAAACCACACATCACACCGCCACAAAGGCTCTATATGATGCTCTGGTGAATCTTCACCAAACATCCAATCTTGCTTCAGCCTTCTACTTCTTCCAGCAACTATTTGCATCAGAATGGGATGGCAAATTGACATCTCTGATCACATTGCCTCCATCCACATGCCTCCATCCACACGTTGGAGTTACACCTCACTGGAATGAAGTTTCCAGTTAATGGGAAAATCCTCACATTCATTCTTCTTAACTCCCTTCCGAAAATCCCAGAATGGAATGTGTTCACCTTATCAGTCCTAAATACAGTTGAGAAAGCAAAACTCACCTTTGATGCAGTGGAAACTTGCATTCTATCAGAAGAGGCTAGGCTAAAACTTCCAGTGACTTCTAACTCAGCACTCACTGCCAAGTCTGAGCGAAAGAAGAAACCAAAAGGAGACAAGTGGTGTGAATATCATCACACTGTGGGCCACAACACACAAGACTGCAGAAGTTATCAATTCTGGCCAGCAGAGTTGAAACAGAAGTATAAAAGGAAAAAGGCAAACACTGCAGAGAACTCGCCAAGTCCAAAGCCAGAACCACCGGATCGGACAAATGTAATTACCGAGCATGTAGACCGTGCCCTATATCATTGCATTCAGGCCTATGTGTTGTCTGATCATAAGTCTGCATCTGTTACAATTTCCTTACTTTATCCTGGCATCTTTCTTGTTTCCTCTCGCATCGCTTACCTTGCTGCTCCTTTGACCTGTCTAGAACGCTACGAGCATGCTCTACTCGTTGTCGGACTGGATACGATGTATCTATACACATAGCCCCTTGGCTATGTGCTTCGCCCTCATCATTTGTTTCACTTTCGTGTTCCTTGATCTTGATGGACAGCCTTCTCCGCAGTCTGGTTCTCTCGCACCGGCTTAGTATTTCCATCTTTCCATGATGTCTCAGATGTTCTCTGCTGCGCATTTCCCTTAGTATAAATAACTAGAGTAGACACTCAATGTACTTCATACTTGATCTACACAATACAAGTGTACATCTTGTGTCACACCTTGCGAACTCTCTGAGAACTCTTTGGCGACATTGTCGTACCTCTTCATGAGCGTCCTCCGTCAAACGAGTAACGTTTGAACCTTGTCCTCGCCTTGGTACACTTCGTGTATCGCATCCAAATCCATAATCATCATTGACTCTGGAGCAACTTCACATATAGTACCACACTGCAGGTGGTTCCATTCATACTCCTCCCTATCATCACCACACTCAGTACAGTTTGGAAACAACTCAACAATCCAGGCCATCGGAATTGGGACTGTCATCTTATGCTCGGTAGTCAAAGGCAAACGATTTGAGGTGTCTCTTAGTGAAGTTCTACATATCCCAGAATTCACTCTATTGCTCATATCGGTTCCAAAACTGGCAAAGGCAGGACTCTCTGCTTCCTTTCTGGCAAACTCTGCCTCTTGTTTTATACAAAAAGGCAAACACACTATTATCACAGAATCACATGTGGATGGACTATACCATGCTATTGCTGCACCAGACACCATTCCAGAATCTAGTTTGGCATCTGTGGACATAAACCTGTTGCATAGGTGCCTAGGACATATTTCCATAGCCCAAATACAAACCATGGTTTGGAAAGGGCAGCTCTGTAGTATTGATGAAATTACCAGAAGCCTGGAATTCTGTGAATCGTGTACCATTGGAAAGATGAAGAAATTGCCATTCAGGTCCAAGGATGAACCACAAACAATGAAACCCTTGCAAATGGTACACACAGACATCGGGGGCCTAATTTCTCCCCAATCCTGAGAAGAATACTGATATTGGCTACTCATAGTTGATGACTTCTTGCACTTTTCTTGGATTTACTTCCTTAAATGGAAGAGTGATGTCCAAGACACATTCAAGCAGTGGAAACTGGATGTAAAGGCTTTCTTTTACACAGAAGTGGAAAGTGAACAACTTTTATTCTCACATGTTGAGTTCCTAAGAAGTGATAGAGGAAGTGAATACACAAATATAGAGTTTCAAAACATGCTCCAGAAGGATGGAACCATTCTGGAAACCTTTGCCCCATATACTCCAGAACAAAATGGTCTTGCAGAACACATGAACCAAACACTCTCCTCACTTGCAAATTCCATGTTAGAGGACTCAAAACTCCCTAAATCATTCTGGGTTGATGTCATGTCCACTGCTGCATATGTCACTACTCAAAGTCCAACCTCTGCACTCAATGGAGACAATCCATATCATACACTATTCTGCTATCAAGTAGACCCAACCATATTTTGACCATTTGGGTGCCTTGCCTATGCCCTTATTCCAAAGGAACAACAGAAAGGAAAATTTCAATCCTATGGATGGAAGTGTTCTACTTGGATACACACCTGGACAGCAGAGTTACAAACTTCTAGACTTGGAAAAGTGAACTATTATCTCTAGCCAACATGTCACCTTTGATGAATCTGCAAAAATATCTGATGCAGAAACTACTCCTTGGAAATGTGCATCTGAGGAGCAATGGGAGAAACTGTCCCCTTTACACACTCATAAACTGGAACACCCAATCCCAGAAGATGAATTGGAAACCACTTCCAGTGTGGAACCCTTTTTGGAGACAATGGGAGAAAATCCAACAGATATAGATGAAGTAACAGAACTAGTGGAAAAACTCAGCCAGCTTCAGATAAACAAAACCTCCCCTTCTTCCACTGTTCCAACAAATATAACATCCATACAAGCTCCTGCACATGTTGTTGCTGGAGTTCATAGAAGTAGTCAAGTACAATGTCCTGCAGATAAAAATTGGGAGTACCAACGAACTCTAGACAAGGAAAATAAAAGAAAACAAATGGACCCAGGAGATCAAATGGAAGATATTGAAGTGGAGAAGGAGTTATCAATACCTGATGCAAACATGAAGGATACTGAAGTTCTGAAAACTCTGGAAACTCCAGAAGTACCAGGAGCTTTCATTGACTTCCAAGATGACCTACAAGAGCAAATCTTTGCTGGGGCAGCTTGTGGACAAGTTGAAGATGAACTTCCAAACACTATTCAAGATGCTTATGCATGACCTGATACTGATTTGTGGAAATCAGCTGTGGAAGAAGAACTCCTCAGTCTGAATGCAAACAACATCTATGAAACTATCTTGATTCTGAAAGGGGTAAAACCAATCACCTCCAAGCCAGTGTTCCAGATTAAGCAAGATGGATCCGAAAAGGTGGACTGCTACAAAGTTTGAATTGTTGCACAAGGCTTTATACAAAACAAAGGAGTAGACTATCAAGAAGTTTTTGCCCTTGTGGCAAATCTTGATTCTTTCCACACCATCATTGCTCTTATAGCCAAGTATAACCTTGAACTGGACCAAATGGATGTCTTCACCACATACTTAAATGAAGAAGTTGAAGAGGAGTTATACTTACTACTCCTTGCAGGAGTTCCAATCCAACCTGGTTATTGTTGGAGACTCCGAAGATCCCTCTATGGAACAAAACACTAGACAAAATGCTTGGAGAACTTGGATTTATCTGCTTAAACGCAGAAACATGCCTGTACATTTTCCAAAAGGAAAAGCAGGTGTGCTTTCTTGTAGTCTATGTTGACAATCTTCTCCTTGCTGCCAGTTCCTGTTCCTTCATGGATTTTGTAAAGAAAAAAACTCTCCTTATCTTTCAAGATGTGAGACCTTGGAGAGGCCAAGTTCATTCTAGGTCTGAAAATCCACCAGAACTAACAGTTCCGAACAATATCCTTGACTCAGTCTCAATATGCTAAAACTGTACTTCAGCGAACCAGAATGGAAAACTCTGCACCAATATAGACACCCATGGTCCAAAATCTTTTCCTTTCCGCAACAGATCCAAATGATGATACAGTGGTCACAAATATGGGAAACAGGTTTCATACCTCACAGTGATAGGTTCACTGATGTACTTAATGCTTGGGACCCATCCAGACCTAGCCTATGCAGTTAAGACTCTTAGCCAAAACGAATACTTTGTTATATACAAGCAACATTAGACATGGAGCTTTGGTATGGTGGAAATGAGGTTACAATGGATATGGACTTCCATGGTTATTCTGATGCAGGATGGTCACAAATCCAGACAACTCTCGATCTGTCTCTGTTACATGAAGTGTACTAAGGCAAAGATGGAGGTCAAATGTTTGCTCATTTGATGGAGGACACTCATGAAGAGGTACAACAACGTTGTCAAAGAGTTCTCAAGGAGTTCACAAGGGATAAAACAAGAGGTACATTTGTATTGTGTAGATCAAGTATGAAGTACATTGAGTGTCTACTCTAAGTATTTATACAAAGACGATGCACAGCAGAGAACAACAAGAACAACATGAAAGAATGGAAATACTAAGCCAGTGTGAGAGAACCAGACTGTGGAGGAAGCTGTCCATCAAGATCAAGGGTCAATCGTGAAATAAATGATAAGGATGAAGCACATAGTCAAGAGGCTATGCATATAGATACATTGTGTCAAGACCGATGATGAGCAAGCTATGCTCATAATGTTCTAGACAGACCAAAGGTGCAGCAAGATAAGTGACAAGAGAGGAAAAGAGAAAGACATCCAGATAGAGTAGAGAAATTGTAACATTACCCCCTTCATAGAGTTGTACCCCTGGTACAACTTTCTAACCTCTCTCCTCAAAAATCCTAGTTTCAGGGAGGGGGCAGGACATTGGGAACGAGATGGTGATATGGACATTGTGTATCGTTATGTCCAAATTGGTCGCAATGCATGCAAACATCATGAGGGCATCAAGAGGGTCCATGTCTCCATTGATGACAAGTAGAGCACTATAATGTGAGGCAGAGTTATTGGGGGTAGCGAGGAGTAGTGACATGACAATGGGGACATTCGTAGAATGTGTACTCATCTCGGTAATGGCCAACCTGATTACACCAAAAGCAACGGGTGGTGCTGGTCACAGGAGGGCAGACATAGGGGTTGTGTAGGAGATGAGTGGGGGCAGAAAGGATTTCAACATTGCCGACCCGAACAACATAGGATCTATTGAGCTCTTGGGCGATGGGGTCAAGGTAGTGAGCACTGCCGGGAGGATTGAGGATGAAGGGGACGATGTCATCTTTGGGGACTATGGGGACATGAAGAGGAGTTTCTGGGGGGAGAGGTCTGATGAAGAGGAGGAAATATGAAGGGCTAGTGACAAAGGGGCAGGAGAAGGTGGGTTTGAAGAAGGAAACATAGAAATTTTTTCTAAATACTCTGTGTGCTTGTCAAGGAACAGGGTAAGAAATATCGGGCGAAAGACAGGATATAGGACACTGATGGGAATTTGAGTGACAAAAACATGGAAATTGAGTAAATGTAGTAACTCCAGAACTTGTCCTGTGAGACTGTTCAGAGATTTGCATACAGAGAGGCCATACTCAGCTGGGAGGTTATTCGGAGCTATGTGGAAGTGGAAGTTTTGTGTGGAGTGGACACTGTGATATAATTTGATTAGCCCTTGAATCACGAGGTCTTCCTCATAAAGGGGCATTCGCTCAAGGATCAGGACAAGAGATGGTTTGGCAAGTATACTGGCAAAAAGGACCTTCCAAGCACGGGTAGGGAGAAGGTACGAGTGTACTGGGGTGATGCATAATACTGACCAGTGATTGGGGAGAGGGTCGGAGGAAGCAGAAGAGTGAGAAGTCAGGGGTGAAGATGCTGAGGGCATTACAGGGACAGAGCAGCTTTGGCAAAGATGATGAAGTGGGCAAAGTTGGAATATAGAACCAAGTTAAGAAAAAGGTAAGCCTAAGTGCAAGTGAGCAGACGAGGACAATCCAGAATGTTTTGAGATAAGAGAAGCAGAATTCACGCATACAGTGATTCGGGAGGAGCCTTACAAAGAGATCACAACGTCCATTTCACTATAGTGTTCATTGGAGTCTATGGAGCTTCTTATAGTCTTTGAGGATGTCCTGAGTGTGCGTGAGGTTCACTTTGGGTTCCCAGGTATTCTCAGAGTAGCCCTTCCATGCAGTCAGGTACCAATGGCGGCCAGGGAATCCCTTGTGAGTTAGGATAGTCTCCACTTCGTATTCTTCTTCTTCATCAATCATGTCAGGAGGGGGCTGTGAGAATGATGGGCTGTGCACGTCGGTTTGTTTGAAGGGGGAAAGCAATGTGGCATGAAACACATCGTGAATCTTCCAGGTACTGGGAAGTTTCAGTTGATAAACTAGGAGGGAGATTATGCGGGTGATTTCAAATGGACCGTGATGTTTGGAAGCGAGTTTTCAAGACAGGTATGGAATGCGTAGGTTGGTGGCTTCTAGCCAGATGTGATCTCCTACTTTCCATGGGGAGAACCTTTGTGTGGATCTCTTGGTCATGAGGAGACAGGTGGAGTCATGCACAGTGAGGGCTTCCTTTCAAGCTTCTTCCAATGCAGTTAGTCAAGTTTCCAGGGCAGGAATGAACATTTTTCCAATTACTGGGAAGTTCCTGGGTTCATATCTGAGCATCAAGGAGAAGGGGGAAGTTTTGGTTGAGCTGTGAGGGGCAGTGTTGTGATGGAACTCAGCTGCGGTGATGTGATCATCCATTGATGTGGGTTGTTACCACAAAAGATCCATAGGTACGTTTCTAGTTCCTGGTTGGTACACTCTGTTTGTCTGTTGGTCTGTGGATGGTAGGTGGTGGAAAGTTTGAGATTGGATTGGAGAAGGCAAGTGAGTTCTCTAGTGAGTGCAGAGGCAAACTGTGGTCCACAGTCAGAGATGATAGAGTTGTACAAGCTGAAACATTTGAAGACATGGTTGAAGAAAAGCTTGGCTACACCTGCTGCATCAATGGTTTTAGTACAAGGGCATAAAATTACCCCCTTTGTAAGGCCATGGTCAACCACGACCATAAGTGAATCAAAGCCATTGGAGAGTGGGAGATTAGTGACGAGGTTGACAGATAGTTAATGGAATGGGAGTGACATGGTTGATGGGATGGGCTGGAGTGGGAGAACAGTAGGATGGATGTTGACCTTGTTTTGCTGGCACACAGCACAGCCAGCGATGTAATTACAGACGAAGGTGGCCAGACCAGGCCACCAAAAGTCACATTTGACAATGGACTTGGTGTGAAATTGTCCCATATGACCAGTGGTAGAAGAGGAATGGATGGCGTTGAGGAGAGATTGTTGGGAAGTTGAGGGAACATAAAGACGATCTTTGTAGAACAACTGGGTATCGTCATAATGCCAGTCAGCTAGAGCAGAGCAAGGAAAGAGTGGGGAACTATCTGTGAGGTTGACTACAGGGTCAGGAAAGATAGGGGCATCAATTTTGTCTTCGGTGGTGTCTATGTGGTCTTGTTGAGAGAGAGCATCTGCTGATCCCATCTGGGAGCCTAGGATGACTTTCCACATGATGTCATAATCTTGGAGGAAAAGAAACCAGCAAGCTTGTCAATGGGAGAGTTTATGAGGGTCTTGAGATAAGATAAGTTCTTGTGATCCATGATGACTATGACAGCGTGCTCTGTGCCTAGTAGATACTGGTGCCATTCCTGGAGGGCAAGGATGACAGCAAGAAGTTCCCAATTGTAGATATCGTAGTTACGCTCAACAAGAGCAAAGGTCTTAGAGAAGTAAGCACAGGGATGAGTCTCTGTTGCTGTCTTTCTGCAAAAGAATGGCTCTGGCAGCGAGGAGGAAGGCATCGGTCATAACAAAGAAGGGGCAAGAAACATCAGGGAGTATGAGGATAGGGGTGGATGTGAAGATCAGTTTGAGGTGGGTAAATGCCTTATCCTGGTGATGAGTCCATTTCCACTTCTGGTCTTTTTATGTGAGGAGCACAAGGAGAGCAACAATGTTGGAGAAGTTGGGGATGAACTTTCAGTAGAAATTGGTGAATCCGATGAAACTACAGATGCCTTTTACAGAGGTCGGCGGTTTCCAATCTTTGATCACAGAGAGCTTGGTGGGGTCCATCTTAACTCGTCCTTGGCTGATGATCATGCCAAGATACTCCATCCAAGGGGCATCAAAAGAACATTTGGAAATCTTGATTGAAAGTCCATGTTCATGAAGTCATTGGAGTACCCATTTAGTCCTGGAATGATGGAGTTTGATGTCGTGCTGTGTATGGATTCCTAGATCATCCATATAGATCTTAAGCCAGCACTCAGAGATTATATCGGCGAAGATGTGGTTCATAAAAGCTTGGAATGTAAAAGGGGCATTGTTGAACCCAAAGTACATGACAGTTGGCTCAAAGAGTCCAAGGGGGATAATGAATGCCACCTTCCATTGATTTGATGAATGTTATTGTATCACCACCGGATGTTGAGCTTGGTGAACAGCATCAAGTCTTTCATGTTGTCAATGAGTTCCGAGATGAGCGGCAAGGAATATGCATTTCGGACAATGTGGGAGTTGAGATGACAATAGTCCTGACAAGGGCATAATAAGCCATCTTTCTTAGGTACAAAGAAGAATGATGAGGCTTGGAGGGATTTAGATGGAATGATGTGGCCAGTGGCAAGGTTTTCTTCAATGAACTTTTTACAAGCTTCTCTCTCAGCAGGGTTCAAAGGGTATACTTTGACAATCTTAGGAATGAAGAATGGTTTGGGTTCGATGGTATGGTTGTAGTCTCAGTGTTGGGGAAGGATATTGAATGTGGCTTCAGCAAAGACATCAGCGAAGTCTTTACACCACATTGGGATCTCAGTTTTGGTGGGGATGTTTTCCTGAGTGAGCTGGATGGACAAGGATATCTTCCAAAGGGTTTCTGGGGAATTTATGGAGAGTCGCATGTTAGCCCAATCTACATCAGGATTTCATTAACGAAGCCAGGGCATTTCAAGGATGATTTGTGGTTTGCCTAGAGATGTGACCATGAACTTGATTTTTTGTGAGAACGAGGGGAAGGAGACTTGTGCAAAGACCTTCCATTTGATGGTTCCTTTTTTGTTCTCAATACCGTCAACATTGTATGTGATAACAGGTTTGTGAAGGACTCGGCATCCTAGCCTGAGTTTGGGGATGAGGGAGATATCAATGAAATTTCCTGAGGCACCAATGTCAAGTAGAGCAGTGGTGTTGACGGTTTGCTTGGGTACTTGTAGCAAGACAGGGAAGCGGAACACATTTTCATTTGGTATTGCTACAAGTACATGAGGGGAAAAAGACGTTGGGGCATCTTTCCTTAGAGAAAATCCTTTACATCAAGAAGGGAAATCTCGGCGGGTTTTTCGTAGTTAGCCCTCAGCGTCTGATGGATTTCTTCGTCTTTCCAACCTTTGGTTCAAAGTTGGTTGATGTAAACGTCAAGCAGGTTTGCGGACAGTGGGGTGGGGACTTTCTTCAGAATGATCTGTTCCTTAGGTAGGAGGGTAGGGGTGGAGTGAATGTGTTGTGGGAGTGTGATGGTGAACATTTTGCAATTCAGGGCATTGTGTTCAATCTTTCAGCACCTGAAGCAAAGTCCTTCCTTGATGCATTTGGAACGTTCTTCAGGGGTGAGCTTGGAGACCCAAATGGAGTCTACATCCATTACATTCAGGTCTCTAATGCAAGAGGCAGGACAAGGGACAAAGCGAGGAGCAAGAGGAGTGTGGACAGAGCCAACTTGGGAAGCGCCTTTTCTGGTAGCTGCCATGCAAGCTTTCTGGGTGTGAAACTGCATGGACTTGTCAATCCACACATTCAGGTCTATGGGGAGTTCGCTCATAGATAGGACCATATCAGTGATCTTCTGGTCACAGCCCATGGCAAAGTATCCTATGAGTGACTGTTGATCTGTGATTCCAGACTTGGCTGTGGTCCCTAGGAAGTCCAAGATGTACTTTTGGAATCCATCATTGATGAAATTGTCAGGCTCTCTGAAGGCTGTCTGGCATAGGTATAGGAGTTGAAGGCGAGTGGTGGCTTGGATGTCAAAGAGGAAGAACATTTTCTCAAAGTTTTCAACTAGTTTGTCAAAGTTTTTGTCTTTGTCTTTGAGAAGCAGGTCAGCTATCCTGTCATACCAGGTTTCAGCGAAGGCAGCTGCTCTCTCAGTGGACAGCATCTTGCTAAGGCAGTTGAAGACCTTGGTCAAGTCTTTGGCATAGAGTTTCTTGTTGATGATGAAGTAGGCCTTCATGGCCTTGATCCATCTGACTGTGTCAGCTGGTTTCCCGGAGAAGTCTGCTGGTAGAGCAGCTCAGAGCTTGGTGGGTTTTTCAAAAGACATGGGCAGTGGCGATGATGCGAAGAGGCTAGGTGTTTGGGAGGGTGGTAATGGTGATGGTGGTCTTGGTGTGATCAGGGTCAAGGGTTCAGAGGATGCTTCAATGGCAAGAAGCATATGAGGGGCAGGTAAGACTAGAGGACTCAAGGGTAGTGCTGGGGAATACGAAGAACTAAGGACTCAGCAAGGGGAGGGCTGTTGGATAGGTCTTTGTTCGTTGTTGTCTTCTGGGACGTGGTAAGCACAACGAAGGGCACAGTCTCTGTGGGAAATGTTTGCTAGTGAGGTATCCTACTCCTGGATAGGAGGGACAAGGGAGATACTTGATCTTTTGTTACATGAAGTGTACTAAGGCAAAGACAGAGGTCAAACATTTACTCTTTTGATGGAGGATGCTCACGAAGAGGTACAACAACATCATCAAAGAGTTCTCAAGGAGTTCACAAGGGGTGACACGAGAGGTACTCTTGTATTGTGCAGATCAAGTATGAAGTACATTGAGTGTCTACTCTAAGTATTTATACAAAGACAATGCACAGAAGAGAACAACGGAGAACAACATGAAAGAATGGAAATACTAAGCTGGTGTGAGAGAACTGGACTGTGGAGGAAGCTGTCCATCAAGATCAAGGGTCAATCGTGAAACAAATGATAAGGATGAAGCACATAGCCAAGAGGCTATGCATATAGATACATTGTGTCAAGACCGATGATGAGCAAGCTGTGCTCATAACGTTCTAGACAGATCATAGGTGCAGCAAGATAAGTGACAAGAGAGGAAAAGAGAAAGACACCCAGATAGAGTAGAGAAATTGTAACAGTCTCTGGTTTTCTCTTCATTAGCAATCAAGGAGCCATATCCTGGTCAAGCAAACTACAAAGCATGGTCGCCTTATCCACAATATTAATGGAATTGGAGTACATTGGATTAAGCAATGCTAGACAACATCTTGCCTGGCTATGCACCTTCTTTGAAGAAATAGGATATCCACAAACTAAACCTACCACTCTTCACTGTGACAACCAAGCTGCCATCATCCTTTCCTGGGATCCCCAGTTCTGAGCTTGGACAAAACATATTCAATGAAAGTATCATTTTGTTCAGGATAACCTAGTCAGAAAAGAGGAAGCCATCATCCATTATGTCCCTATAGGAGACATGATTGCTGATATCCTTACCAAACCACTGGCTGAACAACACTGGAAATTCATCTGGGCAATGGGACTATGATCACGCTCGAGTGGGAGTATTAAAAATATAGGCTCCTGAAAATTAAGACTTCCATTGTTTCCATACCTTTGGAAATGGTCATTCCGAAATTCCCATGCCTTCAGAAACTCTGGAACTGACCTACACTTATAAAACTCAACCATATCATATGATCTATTCCTCCCTGACCTATTTCATATAAATCCCACTTACACTTGCCTATTTTCGGAACTTTGCAAGTCTGTATCTCTGCCCATATATATGTATACCTTTACCTCATTTTTCTTTCTTTCCTCAGTCGTGTTTCACTCTTGTGGGCAACTGGCTGAGGTAGGATGTCTTGTCCCTGTTATCTTTATACATAGCTGATGTACCTTAGTGGGCACAATTGCCCTTGCATTAGGTGAATCTTAGTCATGTTTCACTCTTGTGGGCAACTGGCTGAGTGGGTACAATTGCCCTTGCATTAGAAAATCTAACAGACAGTGGCAGCACAACTGGTGTACAATGACAAGGTGGGTGAGGGCTACACAACAGTGCACCAACACCATGCAATGGCAATGGCAGCAATGGTGATGGGACGACCAGCATGCAAGAACCATGGCATGACAATGATGGTGATGATGGTAGTGTGGTGATGGGTATGCCACCAGTGCACCACCACTGGCATATGAAGATGGATTGGGTGAGGGCTACTCAATGGTATACCACTGCAACACAACAATGGTGGTGCAACTGGAATGCCACCACCAGCATACGATGAGGTGGGCAAGGGATGCCCAATGGTGCAATACCTGCAACAACAACAACAACAGCAGCAGTGCAACCAGCATGATGCAGTGTGATCACATCAACACCATGATGCTCACAATAATGCAACTATTACAATGTCGTTGTGATCACCTTGCACACCATTACCCTTGGATAAACCTGCAAGGGGTATACCCCTGCATCCCCCCAGAGGTACCTGTCAGCTATGGGACCTGTGGGTTCACAGGTATGGGTACTGCATGGGTAGGGTACAGGTTGGCACTCCATTACCCAGGGGTTTACCCCTGCTGATCCCTAACTGTACAGTTCTGTCATACACATTCTCTAAAAGTCATATACATTGTTATCCGAAAATGGTATGGGTAGGTCACAGGTCACAGGTAAAGGTACAGCAGGTTGACAGGTTGTCTGGTCCCAACCCGCACCTGTACCCATCAGTACCTGTACCCATGACCCACAGCAGGTAACCCATACCTGTGTTGTTCCCTAATTGTAGGACGTCTGCAGACTTGGTGCCATCATTTCTTGTGTGGCAACACTTGGATTAAGTGGCCAGACTCTAGTTTTCTGAAAGACACTACAGATATTTTCAGGTATTAGAACCTGATGATGTGTGAGGAGGAGATGGCATTGGTGAGGGTAGTGTTGGGGAATTTTGTGGTGTTGGCAATTGAACCTGCCAAGGTGGATTATTCTGAGTTTAGTGGGGTGGTGAGGAGGACAAAGTATAGATGGGATAAGGCATTGGAAGAGTTCAAGGTGACGCTGGTTGCACCTTGACAACTATGTTATAATTGTACTCTACTCATAACTTGGTACTGAAATGTAAATGCAGCATCTGGAAACCTCATATGTAATGGATAGGTTTGTATTGTAAGATGTACATCAGCCCAGACATGATGTTGTTCACCAAGAATGACACAGTTATGTGCACGTCTGCAGAGGTCACACGTACCCTGAGATCTACGCAGGACTGTCATACTGGTTGCATCATATATAAACCATGGATACAGCAGGAAATGGCATGAAGATGTTAATGAACAATCACTGGGTGTCCAAATTAAACATAAGGGGACAATACCATACCCCTAGAGGCCTACCATGTCGCCTTGGGTCTCCATGAAAGCTCGGCTGTTCAACAACAGAAGATTTCTGCAAATGTGAGTTTGATGGACTGCAGTAACTCTTTGCCAACACTGGCAGGTGGCATTCCAGCCTCTGGGTTGTTTGCAGCATGAATCATCTGACTGTCATGTCTTTTGTACACCACTTGAGTTGTAGCTGAATGCATGGACATAACCTGCACACAGAAATGCCAACATGGTTTTTGGGACTCATTCAAATTAGCATCTGTGTGCAAAGAGAATGAACATATGTGGCACCCAATGTTCAGCATGGCAAAGAAGATAAATGGATTATGTTGAGGCTGTGAGGACTTGAATGATCATTAGACCTTGTGTGGAAAAATGACGAGCGGCAGCCTTGTGTGGAACAGATAGCCTCAAAAACATCAAAAGAACACATCTAGGTCCTTGTCAAAAGCATGGCCTGGTATCAGGACCTCAAAGGAACTTGAGGTGGCTATTACTCGGGAGGATGTATGGGACTTTGCAACATTTCGCCTCATATTCACCCTCAATGTCATCTGCTGCGGTAAATAATAAAAGACATCTTCACAGTGCTTGTAAAATGTCAATCACCTCTTTTACTCACCCTCCAATGAAGTTGTGTCCATAACTTCATTGTTGTTCAAATTCAAGTGCAACATGGACTCGGATGGTCTGTTCTTCAGGCAGTTTGCAACGCTTTTCTGGAAAAATTGTATTATCCTCTCAAAGCACAAGCTTGTTAGTACACAGTCGTTCTATGTCATCACATGTTTGACAGTTTAGACAGCTCAACTTGGTGTGCTGCATGCTTCTACCAGTTGGTTATAGAGGTGTATACATTCTCCATTTCATTTGGACCATCCTAATGACATGACCCATTGCAACAGTCTTTCTTGCAGTTGCCAAAAACGTTCTCAGACAAACCAGTAACGTGTGTCCAGTCCAGTCCGGTGTTTTGTATTCTGACTGTGTCATAGTATGGCTTAGGCACTCCCGTTCTGATCTATAATCTGTCTACCCAATTTGACAGTTCTCTTTCCTTGGTATGGGCTGATGGCACCAATGGCACTGGGAGTCCTTTGGCGAGCGACGTCATGCAGCATGTAACCAGTGGATTCAACAAATATCAGCTCAATGCCATCAAGCAGGTTGTCACTCTTGCAGATATCCCCTCTACTTGTCCACAGAACTTCAGACTGGTCTTGGAATGTTTTGCCAGGATTGTATTCAACTACCTACCTATCTCAGGCACAGATACCAATCCTATCAACTATACCATTAGTGCTGATGATAGTCTCAGATATGTTAATGTCTACAGCCACACGAGTGATTTTGAGACTTGGATCATCCCACTACAATTAGCTATAGACAAGGTAGCATCCTACTGGAATTTTGGAACCTTTCTGTGCTGAGTAGATTACTGTAGGTGCTCATCACCCTTAGGACTGGAGAATTGATGCCAACTCCTTTGGAATGGCCATATGTGCAAGAGACCAATGAAGAACAAGCAATGTATTTAAGACTGAGTAAGTATTTGCATCACCACTCGCTGTATCCAATGTTCATTGTTCTTCTATCCAGGCTACATCAGAGGGATCCAACACATGCTTGTCATTGCTCTGTGCATATGTGTCCCCTAAATGATCGTTTGGTTCTTATGGGCCTGCAAGTTTTATTTGCTACATCAGGATTGCATACCAATTACCTGGAGCTTTCACTGGAGAGCAGGCCAACCTATTATCAAGCCATATGAAGGCCATGGGACTCTTTGACTCGACCTGCATAATATACATACACGATTTCTGAAATTGCTGTTCTGGCTTCATCAACGTTCGTAGATCATGGCATGTTAGCATGTCCCTGGCGTATCTTCCAGCTTGGATTGCTACAGTGATAATCAAGTGTTCTCAAAGGCCAATGGTAGCCTGGTTCTTGTGGTGCACCTTCTTCTCGGTCTCTCGCTCGATAGTTGATCATTCTTTGTGGCTGCCCCATTCAAACACAGTCCAGGGCTTGAGGAGGTTAGTTTCCATGAGATTATTTTCATAACCATAGATGGCACGAATAATAAACACATAGTACCCAGGAGGAAATATCAGGGTGAAGATCATAGTGGTGATGGTGGTGATATGGGAGAGTGCCAGGCAAGAATTGCAAGCAGAATTTCCAGAAATGTTGTCATGACCAACTTGCTGCTGTCATGACAACATTTCTGGAAATTCTGCTTGCAATTCTTGCCT